>FIZU01000204.1:0-18112 GCA_900064475.1 Pseudococcus longispinus
AATCGGGTCTTAATTCATCCCCACCACCTACTAACTCTCCGCTATCATTTTTTCCCGGGATTCCCCAAAGTCCTAATAAATGTTTTATTAATTTCTGTCATTTTTGCATATTTCTTTGTACGACCAAAAAATGGCACATCTACACGATAAATCACAATCATACTGCAAATTTCAGACTTCTACCTATTATAGTTACTGAGAACATTCGCGGACAAACTTCGCCAATTTTTTTGGCGAATACATAATACCGAATTTTTCTGAAAATTCGGTTAAAAACTCTGGAATTGAATTTCTATTCCTTTCTTTGATTTCGCCCACATTTCACAAAAAGTCAAAAATGTTAAATACTTACCTACCTACTTGAAAAATCGTATGTAGTCCATATTATTTTTTTAATAATTTCTTTGACATTCAACAGAAAGTATCCGTTTTTACCAAATATTTTTTTGCAATGAAAGGAAAAAAAATGTTAGTATGTTCTTCTGAGATGGACGCAGTTCAGAGATAAATGCGTGTTTAGGTATATTTCGTATTGATAAAAAAACGCAAATACATTTCTGTGCTTGACTTCTTATATGCCTACTCGTAGTAAGTAATATTTGAAAATGTCCTGATATGTAGATTCTCACTCAGCTGCAAAATACAGTACCTATAATCATTTTAAAATCTGCAATTGAAATGGTAAACGCATCATGAATATTTTACGGCCAGAAATACTATTTTATTTGATCAAAACAATAAATTTGAAGTATTTTTAAATAAATAATTTTTACCAATTATGTACATCCATAAAGTGGATAAAATTTCAAAAAGCTCTTATCTTTTTTGTTAAAGACTTGCCAATACCTTCAAAACTGAGGTAGTTAAATTATGATAATTGTTTATGATAGGCAAGTGTAGGCAGTATCTACCTACACCTACACGTACACACCACTTCTGTAATTTACAAACTGAAATTATTAAAAACTAAAAATTATGCATAAAGTATAACTAATTAACATAAAACCATATTTAATTAAACCCATCTGCAGAACCGTATTTACAGCCAAAGCAACCAAAGCAATAGTTTGGGGTGCAAATATTTTGAGGCGCGAAACTTTCAAAATGGTCAAATATTCAAAAGCAAAAACAATTTTAATTTAAATGATTACAAAAAAAAACTGATGAAAAAAATCATCGTCATTGAAGTCAGTTACCTAAATGAATTTCACATATTGTTCCACAATTTTTTCAGTCAAAAATTGGGCATGCATACTTTTTCTTATTGCAGCATGAGCCAAAAAGTTTAATCTGTGTAAGGAGGGAGGGGGTTCTGAAAAAAAAATGTTATTTTGGGGCGCAAAAACCTAAATACAGCTCTGCCCATCTAAAACCATTTTTAAAAAAAATTATTTCACTTGCTCAGTTTTACTTTCTGCATCTTCCTTCTTCTTCTCCTCTTTCTGTTCTTTTTTAATTTCCAAACCATCCTTGTTTCCCTTCTTCCATTCATTTTCGCGACCTAAACCTTGATATTCTTCCTCGTCCTGCTCATTTTCATCGTCTAAATCCTTCTTCTCTTTCTCATCAGTTCCCTCATCCTCCTCCTCATCCTCCTCCGTCTCCTCTTCTTCCTCTTCCTCCTCTTCGTCTATCTCCGTCTCATTTTCTTCTTCTTCCTCCTCTTCCTCCTCCTCCTCCTCCTCATCTTCAACACTTTCACTTACATTCTCCTCAATTTCAGTGGTCTCAATAAAATTTTCATCACCGAAGAATGGTCGTTTAATTAAATTGTTTGTAATTTTTATTTTACCTCCTTGAGCTAATCGCTTCAGTTCATCGAGAAGTTGCGTTTTCATATCTTTATCATTGACTTCAGTTCCATTTTTATTATACGGAAAACTTTTCAATGACAATTCGCTCACGGGTAATTTTTCATTATACTTCAATCCCATTTTCGCCATGGTTTCTTTTTCAATTGAGCAAACGTAAATATTTTCAGAACTGGTCCCTTGGGTTGATAAATCCGAATACTTAATTTCTTCCCATCCTAATTGCTCACTTTTATCTGCGCAAATTCGTTCTGTTATGTCAAAATTTGGATGATTATGGATCACGATGAGAATACCACTCCAGCATGGTGTAGAATCTTTTTCTTCACAGGTGTCTCTCAATTTTAATTTGACCATTTTGTAAATTATTTTCGGTACGTGTAAAGTGGATTTTTTGCCTTTCAATAAGATGAATTTCAACTGTTTCGTTCTCCTTGTACGATAATGCAGATTTTTACGAACTCCTGCAGTTATATGTAGAGGTCTACCTGATATCTGCGTTGAATAAAACGTGGATTATGAATAATTATCTATTTAATATTTGATAAATATGTAATTAAATGTATTGCAGCTGCATACCCGAGACAATGTGTATAAATATTTATCAGCTTTTTCCAATATGCCTTTCACAGCGCTGCTCCATATCGGTACGGTTGTCATATTAGAGCATTTGGGGATAATAGAACCGAATCGAAACTGGTCGGAGGGAATCAGTAGAGCTTTTTCAAAACACGCGAAGCTAGATTTGCACTCTTCATTGGCGTGTGATGGTAAATCCACAGATCTAAATGCGGTTTTTTGAGCTTTCTAGGCGCGGCATTTAAAAATTTTGAGTTGGTTATTGTTCTTTGTCGTCGTAATGGACAAATCGTGTTTTTAATAGGTTCCACTTGCCAGAGAATAAAAATCGTCCACTTTAACACCTTCGTATATCTCTTGTCCTAAACTGTAATCTTGACATTTTACAATCGGGTGTACGTTATTTCGGCGAATTTCGTATTCTATTTTTCGTACTTGTTTTTTTCTGGAAATCACTTTGAACAGAGGTATCCACATGAAATCCTGTGTAATGAAATCATAATTATTAATTATCTATATTATTCGACCTGATATGCATATTAAGTATGTGTAGTTGGATGAAAAAAAACACCTCGGGGTTTGACCAAATCCAAAGTGCTGGTTTATTTTGAGCTGGAAATGCACCATAGAAAGTTTTAGACCCCTAGCTCATCGGCGAATGGAGTCAAAGGAGCTCAAAGTGGGACTATTTTTGAAAAAAAAAACTTTTTGTAATTTTTGGGCAGTGTTATTTGTCTGGTACATCAAACACCCCCTGGAAAAGTGGAATTTGATTTTCTACACTTCCCTAGGCCATTGACTTTGAAATTCGATACCACTAATTGCCCTCTATCGAGGGATTGAAAATTTACAAATAACTGAAAAATCTATATATTTGGGCTACAAAAAATTAAAATACTCTCTTGGTGCCAAAATTGGACCTAGAAGGTCCTTATATTGATGCAAACAATAATTTCCATTGAAAAAATTGAAAGTTTTTCATTGAAGTAGTGCCAACTTTCGATTTTCATAAAAATGATTTTTCATCGTGAAAAATGAAGAATTTTTAATTTTTTACCAAAATCGAAAGTTGACATGTATCCAGAGAGGCTTGTCAAGTCCAGTTTTGGTACCAAGCAGAGCTTATTTAATTTTTTTATAACTTGAAAATCTCGATTTTCCAGCGATCTGCAAATTTAATAAGTGGTACCCAATTTCAAGGTCGGTGTCCTAGGGCAGTGAAGAAATCCCCGATATTGTTTTAAAAGTGATCCCACTTTGAGCACCCCTGCTCCGCCCCGTTTGAGCAGGGGTTTAAAAAATTTTATGGTACTTCTTCAACTCAGAATAAATAACACTCTTGGATTTTGTCAAAATCCCATTCAAATACAAGTATCTTATTTTACTTTTTCTTCATCTTTTCTAGCTCTCCCTATTGCTTTTACTAGGGCTGACCGTTTATCTAAATACTCAAGAGGATTTGGCAATTTCAAAGTATCTTCAATCGACTTATACTTTCCTCTACTGGAAGTTGTGTAATTTATCGATTCGGAAGGTTTGAAATGAATCTAAAAAAAAAAATAATGTAAAATTTGTTTGCTTTTAGTTAAAAATTTTTAACGAATATAATCTGTAAATCAGGAAGTAAATATCAATTTATGGTGAACGATTGTATCTTACTTCGTAACCGAACTCGTGATATATTGGAACTCCTTCAAAAGACACGGCGACTGAAAGTCTGACTGGCTTATTGCATATTCTTTTTTTCCCCAAAATCTTTGAAAGATCTTCTTCGGTGTAAATATTTCTTACAAATAAGGCATTTTTGGAGAATGATTTATTCTCGTTGTATTTTCCATTATCATCTTCATTACTCTCTGCTGGACACACAGCTGCCCATTTTCCAGATTTCGCATCGTCATTTGAAATTTTATTTGGTAATTTGATCAGAGATCTTTCCAAGCGATCAAAAAACAAAGCTGTGGAAAAATCTAGTGAAAAAACATTTTCTAAGAAAGATATAGAATTGAAATTAATATTTACCATTATAATTTTCGGTGGAATGGACAAAGCCAAAGTACAAAATTGTGAAACATGCGTATACAACAATTTTCATTTTTCATCAGCTGCTTGACGGTTTTCGAATCGTAGAAATAAAAGATGAGAAGGCCGATCAAGTTCTAGGTGGATTTTTCGCCAGTTCGTGCATCTTATGCAAATACAGGTGTTTTAGAACTTTGAAAAGTGTCACATAACCTTCGTGTGTATCAAAATTTATGATTACTGAAATAAGTACATAGAAACGTGTCAGTGCGTCATTGAAATTCAACTTCGTTTTTTAATATTTTATCGCATAGTTTATGAAGTAGGTAGGTTGATAGGTTTTTGGGTACCTACTACCTACATAAATGGTGTGCCGGCTGTCGCTGAAATCATAAATTGTGCACTGTCATAAGAAAAAACTGCTTAGTGTCCGTTATCATTTTTTTTTAGGAGAGTGATTTTAGGAATTGTGGTCGCCCAAAAACACCAAAAATCACTCTCCGAAAAAAAAATGATAACGGACACTAAGCAGCTTTTTCTCATGACAGTGCGCAATTATCTTTTGACTTTGTTGAAAATTTGAACCAGATTAGGTACATAATGTAAAATGCATATGCGAGAATTATGTAGGCAATGGTGAGGTCAGCTGTTGTTGTATGCTTACTGTGTGTAGTCTCACTTCCACCCTGAAATAGTCAGTAATTGGTATATTGGGTTCCCATTCAATTTCCGATTTCGGTGTCACCTAGTTACTTTTGAACTCTGATCAGTGCAACATAAAGGTCTGGAGTGATTAGCAGCTCTCTGCTCTCAACTGTTGCTATTTCTATGACTTATGAAATTACTTATGCTATATGCCTTACCTGCCATCAACCAAATACCTTTCTATGGAAATATTATCACAAAAAGTAGTGTTTTAAAAGAAAATATTACGTAATTATTCGGGAAAAACTCGTTCGGGGTGGGGGTATTCGGGGAAAACGTCATTCGGGAAAATCACTGTTCGGGAAACTAGATTCGGTAAAATGTACCAGAATCGGTATATTGTACAATGTACATATATTTAAGCCTCAGCAGCTGAAAAAAAGGTATTGAGGACAAAAATTCAGGTAACGGTCATTACCTTTTATTTTCTGTTTAGACAAACACTCATCAAATTCAAATATAATTAACTTAATACAAACTACGAGTAAATGAAGTTTTCTTCTTCCATAATCCTTCGGCGATGCTCTTCACGGCTTCTTTTTCTTTAATTCTATTTCCCTTGAAAATTCTAATTTGAAATCATCATCATCAATGAGTGGTCTTTCTATGACTCCCTTCTCTTCTGATTCTTTCAATTTCTCTCCTTGTGGAGATTTCGGCTTCAATTCTTGAAGAATTTTTCTTCTCAAATCATCAAACACGAGATTATTGATTTGTTCCAAATGTGAATACGGAAATCGCTTCAGTGACAATTCGCGAACAGGTAACATTCCAGGATATGTTAGTCCCACCTGTTCCATGGTATCACTTCTAATCGGGCAAATGTAAATAAGCTCCGATTTAGATTGGCCCCCTTTACCAGATGGTTTATCATACTTTGTGATCTCTTCCCATCCTAGTTCCTCAGTTTTATCTATAAGACAAACATGATGTTCATCTTTGTCGAAATTTGGATCGTTATGGATCACTATCATGACACCGTACCAACAACCGCCGTCTTCATTTTTGCAATTGTTGGTCACTTTGAATTTAACTATTTTGTAAATTATTCTTGGAACGTACAACGTAACTCCTTTGTGTGTCAAACTAACAGCCTTCTTTAGTCCCCATGTCTTCGGTGATAATTTAAGATATTTATTAATTCCAGCGATGATACGTAATGGTTTACCTGATACCTGCATTTGGTGAATAACGATTTAATAATTTATTTATTATTGAGCTTTAAGCAATAGGTACCTATCGTTATTTTTTTATTTTTTCATACTTAAAAAAACTTTATGTACACATGGTGCCTAAGTTTAAAAATGAAGGCTGGAGGTGCAAAATTTTTAAAATCGGCAACAAAATGGGTTGGCAACCCTGCGTTCAAAATTTTTTTCAACGCCAGAAGCAAATAGCCCATCGAAAAAGCAAAAAATCTCATTACATTGGTATGCCTATCTTTAAAATTGAAGGAGTTACTGCTACAAGAAATTCCTGTGTAAAGTATTGTCTACCTCAATTTATTACAGTGCCCTGGTGAGACATGAAAATTGCATAATTTTAATTCCATCAAAACAATGCATGAAACATGTGTAACTTTTTGAGGGTGACAAAAAAAGTTATGTAAAAAATTTGCATATCATTGAAAATTAAGGCGCACTACGTCACTACGGATCCTTAAACGTTGAAAATACCAATTTTAAAAGTATCGTAGCGCCTTTATTTTCAGATTGCAAATTTTTCACACTTTTTTTTGTTCGTCTTAAAAAGTTACACCTGTTTCAAGAATTGTCTTGAGAGAATTATGCGATTTTTGTAAACCACTGCCCCTTCAAAATCAAGATAGGCACTTGGTGTACATATTTTTTTTTTTAGTGATGCTCAGTTGTATCCAAATCTCAAGTTTGGCAGACGATTCCCGGAACACCATGTATGATGTTGAAATTTTTAGTTTCGAAGGATAATATTTGATTTCAAAAAAAAAAATCGAGAAGTTCGAGCTATTAAATATAAACTAGGAGCGCAACGATCCCAGTGACAAAAATAATAACTATTGAAATACTATTCGCTCATTGGCCCACTGGAAATAACGTTCACGCTGATTCGCCACTAATTGGATGAAATAAGAAAAAGTGATTGTAATAGGGTTTCAGCTCTTTGAATAAAACCCTAAAAAACGAAATTATTTTGTTATTTTTTAAATTTTAATATTTCGTTTCGTTTTTACTTCTCAAGTTTTTATGTAAACGAAGTTCAATAGGTAATAATGTTAGGTTAATATGATTTTTTTAAAAGTTTAGTTGATTATTTTGCTTTTTTTTTTGGTGGGCGGGGGTGGGTTATTAGCTTTTGGCGTTCCCTGAATAACTAACCCAAAAAAACTTTTGTCATGGGGGAAAAAAACTAGAATGAATGCTTCTCCTACTGGCACAAACCACCCTCTACTTGTTATGGTTTAAATTTAAATTTTATAACAAATGAAAAATGATGAATAAGATTTAATTTTTTTTTGAATGTGGATAGCCTCTCCAATAATAAGCCATAAGGATAGACACGCATACCATCACTTTATCGAAACAAGTTGCTGACCTATCGGATTGAAGGGGTATATTCCTAACTGGGACACCCTGTATTTTTCATGTTTTAGTATTTTGTTTCGCTTTTTTCAACTTTTTCCATTATTTTGTTATTCCGTTTCATTACTTTTCATAACCTTGGGTAAAATATTAAAACGTAGAATACCTAAATTAAAATACATAGATTGAATTTCCATACCTTGGACAACGCATATAAATAATCATCCACTTTTTTCAATATATCTTTCACCTTGCTGCTCCATACTGGTATGGTAGTTATGCCAGAGCAGGAGGGAAGTTCAGTAGAACCAAATTGAAACTGATCTGTTGGAATTAGTGACCATTTTTCGAGGCACGTGCACGATTTTCTGCATGCTTCGCCTGTTTCCATACGTAACTTCACCGTTTTGAACATTTTTTCTTGAACTGTCTATAATAGAATACGTTGTTTAATTTTATAGGTCCATTTTGAGTAAGAAACACTCTTATCTGTAACTAGAGCTTATACTTGCGAATAAAATTCATCGACGTCGATATTATTGAACAGCTCTTGTCCTAAGCTGTAATCTTTGCATTGTACCATTGGTTGTTTGTTATTTTTACGAATATCGTATTCTACTCTTTGAACTTTTTTATGCATAATTTTCACTTTGAATAATGCTATCCACGTGAAACTCTGATGAAATAACAATATATAATTACTCGTAATTTTTTCATTAGATTATTCACTAAGTAGTTACGCAAAATTGACCAATAAAAACTAGAGATTCTGAATAGAGGATTATTTGATTTAAATTACCTTTTTTGTATCCTGCTCTATTGGCATCTTTTTGCCACGTGCTGCTCTATATCCGTATTTGATGGGTTCGGTGGACACAAAAATTTTGAGAATGTTTTTAGCTGGTCTTGAAAAATTTAATATATCTTTGAGTGATGCGTACATTCCTTTATCAGAAAGTTTGAATTTTTCTGACATCGATGATTCTAAATAAATCTATCAAAAAAAGGGCATGGATAATATAAACAATTATTCCTTAACTGTAGGTATTCAAAAATATTGCAGAAAAAATTGATAATTATGTAATTTATAGAAGAAATATTACTTCGTAACCGAATTCGAAGTACAAATGAGGCCTTTGCTCAAACATGGCGATTGAAAGCTTGAATGGTTGGTCGCATACTTGTACTTTAAGATCTGCCAGCTTATTGTCTCCGCTATAAGTGTTTTTTATAAATAAGGCATTTCCATTTATTGACTTCTTTTGATTGAAATTTTTATCTTGATTATTCTCTGCCGGGCATGCCGTTGCCCATTGACCACAATTTTCATCTTTTGGAAGTTCATCCGATACCTCTATGAGAGCTTTTTCAAAACGATCGAAGATCAAGGCTGTGGAAAAATAATGCCAAGTAAATCGACTTAGTGCGTACACGTATTCTTGAAAACGTTTATGGAAATCAAATTTGTATTTACCATTATATTTTCCTTTGGATTCCACAAAATTGAAATATAAAATCATAAAACTCGCACATAAACTAATTTTCATTTTTTTAAAAGGCAATAATTAATTACAACAAATGATAAGTATAAACAATCTAGTTTTAGGTACGTGAAATTCAGTCACATTCCGTATCGTATATGCCTATACATGAAAAATTCTATGTTGCTAAATTATTTTGAAAATTCGTCGTCGTATATTTTCAAACATTTTAAAATTTATGATTATTGGGGACGAAAAACATGCGAAATACGTCATTCATGGGTTGATGACAATCGCAATGATCATTTCAACGAATTTCAAAACAACTTATGTCGCGAGTTCGAATCGTCAAACTTTTTTATTTCATGTTCATTTATTTTGGACATTTTTAATAATGTATTGTTCAGACATTTCTTTTTTTCATTATTTAAAAAAAATGGTAGGTTCGGAGTTTAAGTTATAAGGCTTTCTATATTCAACATTGTCTTTGTATGTTCAGTAAAATGGCGGAAATACGATAACGAGGTACCTATAGCCCTTAAAACGAGTATTTATTGAGCATTAGCTAGTAAAAATAATCTTTGTAGTAGGTTAGGTACCTATCTTTCATCCTTTCCAAGCGTAAATTATGGTAGATGTCAGCAAATTAGCCGAATATCAAATAGGTATAGGTGCCTACTTGAAATCACGCGAAACATAATAAAGACATCCAAAAATTTATATTTCACATGTTGTACTACTGGCACCTGAAAAATTCCCTTCAAGGTTACCCAATTGCAACCATAAAAACATCCTAGCTGCTACCTCATTCTACCTGCCTCTGCCTTGTTGGTCGAAGATATGAAACCGAAATGAATCAGCTGTTGTATGAAGTATGCAACGCGCAACGCATCAATAGACCACTGGCGGGTGTTCTGGTAAACTAATTTTAGTACATGTGTACACGTAGATTTTCACATGTCGTTTCTCCCCTTCATCTTTTTGCCGACTATCGAATGAATTGAAAATCCACTCGCAACGACCCAGCGACGACGTTTGTTTTCGGTTCGCGTTTGCGTACTGAAATTATACATTTTAACCCGTTGGTCTCCGCAAGTCATCAGAAGGGGTATTCTCCGTTTGTATATTCGATTTTTAGTTCAAGATGGTTCTTTTGTAGCTATTTATAACACGTAATTTGTTCGGTTGCTGTGTTCGTTTTATATTTCTCATTTTACAGTGGTACGTTCTTACCAGATTATTCAAACCAGTCTCTACGTTTGGTATTTATGCTAAATATAGATTATATTATTGATCCATATACTACATCGACGAGTACGTGTAGTTAGTAAACACGAAAGGAAAAATGACGTAATATTGTTATATTACTCCATTTGCATGAGTTTCGCTTCATTCGTTACTCTACTCGGTGGTTATACGTTGTAATGTTGAAAATTTAAGCTGATTAGTATTATCTGTCGAACCATTGAATTACTTCGTTTAATTTCATTTCGCTCTAGTATTCTCGGTATGTGGCACAAACTAGTTTCAACCGTTCGAGTGCTAGTACTATATGATACATTGAGTATACTTCGATCTAACGTTATCAAATTTTGCAGATCGTAATGGCTACACAATCTGAAAACAGTCACGACGACGAAGGGATCACTATCAACGAAACTATTATCAAAATGGAACCCGAAGATGTTACCGATGATGCGATGGATTCAACTGGAAATTTTCTCACTGTGTTGGTACCAGAAGACAATGATAACACAGATACCAAACCTACGTTATGTTCTTGCGGTAATATCATCGAAACGGATCCGTTAAATCGACAGAACACACCCAGCAATGGTACACCTTTATGTAATCAATGTCGCAGTCAAAATTCGCACCCTGGGCCACCCCTGCAGCAGCAGCAATCTAAGAAAGTACTTCTGAACGCTATCACTAATGGTAAAAACAATCTGCCATTTCGGTGTCATTATTGTAGTAAAACGTACGACGCTAAGGAAACGTTCTACAATCATATTCGTATGCACGCTATGAAAAAGAAAAACCCTTATTTGTGCGGAATGTGTGGTAAAAATTTCAAAGAATTGATACAATTCAAGAAGCATATCTGCGCCAGGAATGTACTAAAGTGTAACAAATGCAGCAAACAGTTCGAATCCATATTCCGGCTAGAAAATCATTATTTGATTCATAGCAAATATAAATGCGAAGAATGCGGTAAATGCCTAAGTTCTAAAACTGTGTTGGAAGAACATAAACGAGTTCATACGAACGAATATCCTTTCAAATGTGACCGGTGTAATCGTCAGTTCAGACAGAAGTCCAAGTATAATGCTCATACTTTCGTCTGTAAAGATGGACAGAAACTTAACACAGCTACACCTAATATTAAAATAGAATCCGTAGTGGTAGAATAGGCGATTCGTACGATGATTTTTACGCTTAATCAGTTCGCTGTTGGCCAGTTATCTACTGCTGATTCAAGTTTTGACAGAGGTGTGCCTTAATATTATATTATTGTATATTTTTTACGATGAGTTTCGTATTGTAGTGTTTTGAGTCCTTTTTGTATAATTAATTTCTCGCGTTCCTTTTTTTCCTTTCATTTTTTTGCTAGTTTGTTACAGTAACGAGCAGTTGGATGATCTGAATGATTTATATATTTCGCTTCATTCGACCTTTACTTTTTTCTATTTATTTTTTATTTTATGCCATGGTTTAAAGCTAATTTTCAAAAATTTAGTTTTACATCGATATAATTACCAATGAAACGAGTTTGTGTTACTAGTCACGGTCTAGTCAAGCTGAGTATGATTTTATTTTTCTCCTCTGTCAACATTTTCTTATTGACGAGGTGAAATTTCTTTTCTTCAGCTTGCTATTTTTGTAAACAAAATTTTGATCTAGTCTTAAGCAACTTTCTTATTGTATTAAATGTTCCAAAGTGTTAATTTAATGATTTATTTTATGTAATTTAAATTATTATACGATTAAAATATTTTTCACAATTGTGTTAGTTTCTGTTCAAGATAATGTGGCTTTTTTATGTTTAGGCGGGCGTTAGAATTACAATTTTTGCAATTGTGGAAATGCATTATAAATCTTTGTATGTACCGATGTTGGTGCTGTATTTCATTTTTTCGTACTTCAATTATAAAATAACTGGTGAGTTGAAGTTTGATAACTCAACGAAGGTGTAAATTGTAAAATAAATCAATATCGGTGCGTAGGTAATGGCGTTTTTCTACGCAGAAACCTTGAATCCCTTTGCGTTTGCTCAGTGAACCTATTACGTTTCGTCATTTTCTTTCCTTTCCTTCCGCCTACAGCTTTTTGCCCACAATTGCAAGCGTTCAACTTATTCACAAAGACTTATTTCAACTTTCATGCGAGCGATCCCAGGATTTTGCCAATAGGCCAAGAGTGATACTTTTGTCAAGAAAAATTATATTGTGAAAATAACAGCGCTAATGAATTCCTCGCATCAAAAAATCATGCTTTTGACATTTTGTGTGATCATTTTGAGAAAAAAAAAACAATTGAAAAATGAAAATTGCATCTATCAAATTGATAAGTATGAAATTGGCGAAAATTTGCGTCATAAATGGCTGTTTCAGCATTAATTATTCATTTATTTATGAAAAGAATAGCGCCAATTGATTCTTTGTATCTAAAAACCATGATTTTGACACTTCGTACGATCATTATAGTAAAAAACAATCAAATCGGCGATCATTAATTTAAAAAAAATAAAAATACCAATTATTTCAAAGAGTCTGCTGTTACGTCATTATTTGTAGACACGTCATTATAAACTTAGCCAATCACACAGCGTTTGAGAACTTTTTTTTTCGGATCATTGTCGTAATATTTTTCAAATTAGTAATCGTGGTTTTAATTGTTTTTCACTCATGATCGTGCTAGTAAAGTGTCAAAATCATTGTTTTCTAATACAAGGAATCTGTTAACACTATTGTTTTTACGATTCAATATTGTTTAATGGAAAAAATACCATTTACGTGCTACGACAAAATTTTCTTCTTTTTTAGTGATTAATCAATTATTGAAGCGCTCTCTGCAGAACAATCCGAAAAGTTATTTTCACTTATCAGTAAAACGTGTTTTCACTTTTTTGTTTTTATTTGAATTTTACAAAAACGTGCTCAAAATTGTTGCTTTCGTCTAATGACGAAAATATTAATTTTAATTCGTTAAGTTTTATAATTCATTTTATAATTAATTCTATCGTGTAACATTCCTTCACCAAGATGGGTAAGAAGTCGAAAATTGGACGTCAGCGAAAGGATAAGTTTTACCATTTAGCAAAGGAAACAGGTATGAAAAAGTGATACTTATCGATATCAGTTTGTGTTAAATTTCCTCATCATACGATGTGTTTTTACGACAGGTTATCGTTCCCGAGCTGCTTTCAAATTGATACAATTGAACCGAAAATTTGAATTTTTACAAAAATCCAGAGTTCTCATAGATTTATGTGCGGCTCCAGGAGGATGGATGCAAGTTGCCAAGCAAAATATGCCGGTGTCGAGTATCGTAATCGGTACGAAGTATCATATTAAGAATATTTTTACATTTGACAGTGTTTTATTAATAATAGAATCGTTTCAGGTGTGGATATGTTCCCGATGAAACCAGTCCCTGGTTGTATTTCTCTTTTGGAAGATATCACTACAGAAAAATGCAAAGTTTCTTTGCGAAAAGAATTAAAAACATGGAAAGCGGACGTTGTATTACATGACGGTGCACCAAATCTAGGTATAAAATATCTGAATTCGGCTAGTTTTCATTCTCATCGAACATTTAACTCTACAATGATATTTTTTCAGGTAAAAATTGGCTGCACGATGCGTACAATCAGAATTGCTTGACTTTGAGCGCTTTAAAGTTATCCACTGCGTATTTAAAAGAAGGAGGTTGGTTCGTATCTAAGGTTTTTCGATCAAAAGATTACAACTGTTTGTTATGGGTTTTTAAACAATTATTTAAAAAAGTATGTACGTTGGTAAACATCTTTGCGACTGTTATGTAAAACAATACTGAATTATTCGCCTTATTAGGTGCATGCCACTAAACCTCCGGCATCCAGAAACGAATCAGCTGAAATATTCGTAGTATGCCAAGGTTATCTTGCTCCAGCCAAGTTAGATCCCAAATTCACGAATCCGAATTACGTATTTAAAGAATTAGACGTTGAGAAACCCGTAACAGTGCAAAGTTTATTAAAAAGCGTTGATTCGACTAAAAAATCCAAAGCCGAAGGATACGACGATGAAGCTATTCGGCTCCATACAAAGTTACCAGCTTCTGTTTTCATGTCCAGTAGTAATCCAGCCGCAGTTTTACAAAATGCTTTCCAAGTAAGAATTTTTATAAATATTACGTGTGTATTCATCTGTCGAATTTGACCATTTATTTTGAATTTAGATCGTATTCGATGACGATGAAATATTAAATCATCCCAAAACCACCGAAGAAGTAAAACGTTGCTGCGAAGATATCAAAGTACTCGGCAAAAAAGAATTGAGAACTTTACTCTCATGGTGGAAATCATACCGGCAAGATAACCTAAAACCCGAAGAACAAGAAAAATCCACCGAACCGGAAAAACCTAAAATTGTACCTGATGGCTCCGAATCCGAGGAAGAGAAAGAATTAGACGAAGTATCCAAACAAATTGATGAAATGATGGTGAGAATTTTTGAAATTATTATTCGAGGATCGCGACACACTGTAATATTCTAAATTATCACACGTTAGGACGAAGAAAAAAGAGAAGCTAAAAGGAAAAGGAAGAAAGTAAACAAGGAACGAACTAAATTACAAATAAAAATGAATTTGAATATGAGAAATAAAGAAGATCTCGGACCGACCGAACAAGCAGATAATGAAATTTTCCAGCTTTCGCAAATTACTTCGAAACGTCAACTGGATAAAATTACAGATCAGAGACCAGATGTTGTAGCTGAATCTGATGACGAAGAACCCCAAGTGCCTGTTAAGAAATCTAAAAAGGTGTCATACGATGCTGAAAAATCATATCTTGATGAGACTGGAACGTACGTAAATATTTTTTACGTTTCTGTCAGTTTACCGATAAATATTTACACCAATTTTCGTAATTTTTTCTAGATTTTATCGTACGGCCGAAAGTGCATCTGAAGGAGAAGACGAAGAAATAGAAAGTGACGTAGAAGGATTAGGTAAATTTATCATTGATCATTTATTTCAAAAAAAATTTTCGAATTTAGAATTGATATCAACTTATATTTCGAATTTCAGGTTTAGAAAAGGAAGCTCCAAAGAAGAAACCTGTCAAAAGAGTTCGATTTGCAGAACCCGAACCAGAAGAAGAAAAGGATGAAAATCAAGAAAATTCGAATCCGTTGATTACAGATTTAGATTTCAGAGATAGTCGAGACAAACGTTTATCCAAAGCTCAACTGTGGTTCGATAAGGTGAATTTTATTGATTGAAATACGCATTATTAGATTTTGAAGAAGTGAATCTTGTATTCTAAATTTTGAAAAATGTGTAATAAAACTAATACCTATTGAAAACAAATTTTAAATCTTTGAAATATTAAAAAAATAATTAAAAATTTTGCGTAAAATTATATAATTTGAATATTTTTGAAAAAAATAAACGCTAGAAGAAATTACTAATCTAAAACTTTTTTTTCAGGACATATTTAAAGACGTCGAAAATGAAGAAGACGAAGATTACGAATTAGACACAATGACTTTAAATATTCAAGAAAAAGGTGGCAAAGTCCTAAATGCTCCTGTTCAAGTTACCAGCAAACGTAAACAAGAAGATGACGATTTTAGCGACGGTTCCGACGATGAAGATTCTACCGATAGTGAATCGGAAGAAGAAAAAGAAAACGAACCTAGTAAGAAAAACGAGTCTAATAAGAAACTGAAGACAGCTCCACTTATAGAAGTTGGCGGTGAAACCCAAATAAACGAATGGGATGTTGATAATACTTCTTTGGCTTCGGGTTGGTTATTTTTTTCTACAGAAATATTACTCAATAGTTTTTATTCTTTTTTTAAAAAATGGATTAATTTAAGAAACCCCATTTTTTAATTCGGTGGTTATATTTTCACAGAAAAAAAACGTAAAAAAAAAGAACGCAAAGTATTGGACGCCGAAGGCCTCGCTATGGGAGCGTTAATAGTGAACTCAAAAAAATCGAAACGAGATTTATTCGACGCTGGCTGGAATCGATACGCTTTCAATGACGATAATTTACCCGAATGGTTCGTCGAAGACGAGAAAAGACATATGCGGAAAGATACTGCTGTACCTCCTGTATGTATCTTCCCATCTTCGTGCATACTCTTTGGCATTGTGATTTTTACATATTCCAATTTTTTCAGGAATTGATCACAGAATATACGAAAAATCGTGAAGAAATCGATAGCCGACCGATTAAGAGAGTAGCCGAAGCTAAAGCTCGTAATAAAAGACGAGTGGCTAAAAAATTGGATAAACTGAAGAAAAAATTAGAAGGCGTTATGGATAATCCAGATATGACCGAAGCTGAGAAAGTCAAACAAGCCAAACAGTTAGTACCTTGAATATATGTTTCCATTTTTCAAAAAAAAATGTTCACACTGTATGTATTGATTCGAGGAAAAAATTGTTTCATAATCGTTATTTTTATTTTACAGAATGTACAGGAAAATCTCAACGAAGAAACCTGAAGTGAAGTATTTAGTGGCGAAGAAACATACGGCGGCTAAACGAGTCAGACGTCCTAAAGGTCTCAAAGGTCCGTTCAAAGTCGTCGATCCTCGAATGAGGAAAGATTTAAGAGGCAAAGTAACAAAAGAGACGAGAAATAAATCTAAAAAATTGGCTAGTAAAATTAAAAGATCTTATAAACCGAATAATAGGAAGAAATAAATGTTACTGTGGGTTTTTAGATTTGTTTTCTCTTGCTACACCTCAGACAACAGAAAAAACCCCTGTGTTGGCCATTCTAAGCCGAATAAAATAATAACGTTGGGAAGCTACGTTTGAAATATAGATTGCATCAGTGAATCAAACTCATCTGATGTAGTACACGATCATAAATGAAATGGTACCTATCGAAATTAAAATCAAGGAATTATGGCCGTAAATGAGTGAAAAATTTTTATTTAAAATCTATCGAGGAAATGTATTTCCGAAGTGTGGGAGGGGAAATGGATAACAGTGTGTCTACCAGGATGCATTCCTGAAGGAAGAGGGTGAGAGTTTAGTTTGGAAGGACTTGCAGCAGTGATGAGGAAACACTACGGAGGATAAGATAAGTGCAGAAAGGAATTGCATTCATCATTTTGTAACTTTATATGTAAATACGACGTGCTTCAAATTTTGTTTTTGTTGTTGAAAACTTGCAATGAATTTTGAAAATGAATATCAGAAGCATTCATGCAACAAGTAAGATACATTTGCCTTAATTCTATTGCAAAATATAAGTAAAAACTAATCGTAACTTTGATTGTACTCTAGATTGTAGAAAATATTGAATATTCTCACATTATACAAATCAGTACAATGTGATAACTGATATGTGAAAATGCTAATATTGTTTCCACCTCCGGCTCACCAGGCAGCCACCTCACGGAAATAATTAGGTACTTTAACTTACATAGAGTTAGCCTTACCTCGAGTGGTGCCGGCATTCAAGCTGAAAACTGGAAGTTGAAAGCTGAAAAATTGTTTTTTTTTCTTCTCATCATGTTTATCAATATCTTTTTCAAAGAAATGGGGATAGAGGCTACTCCTGCGTTCCACACACATTTATTTTCAATTGGTGGTATAAATGGCACAGAGCAGATAGAGCAACGGCAGTTTAGCGGGTTGCATAAAACTACCGCCGTGCTCCGGGCAGTGGCGTAGCCAGGATTTCTTCAAGGAGGGGGCCAAGATTTGAGATGAGTGTTGA
>FIZU01000219.1:0-16741 GCA_900064475.1 Pseudococcus longispinus
CCCCCCCCCCCCCCCCCCCCCCCCCCATTTTTTGGCGATTTCTTAAAAATTTCAAAGTGTCAAAAAATTGGGAAAATTTTAACCAATTTTTTTTTAAATTTCCACGAGTGTACCCACATAGTGCCCACAATCCGTGAAAATTTCAAAATTTTTCACCCACCCCCTCCAAAGATATCTTGTATTGAAGTTTCGATATTTAGGGGGTGATAAATCGGGAATAGGTGGGGTGGGGATCAATAATTTCGATGGTGGATTTTGAGTTTTTACATGAGGGGTAACATTTAGGACTATTTTCGAGGAGATTTGGGTCAAGGGCCCATTTCATTATCTTATCAACTCACAATTTTCTAAGATTTACCAACCGAACCAAACTTTTCCACTGTATGCAATTTTGCCACGATGAGAAGGCAAGTTATTGCCTATGAAAAAATTATACATTTAGGACGAAAAACTAAGTTTGAATGGAGAAATCAGCGAAAGAACCTTATAGTACGTTAAATCAAAAAGAAAGTATGAAAAAATACTCACCAGATGTGGAATTAGAAATATCTGCACATAAAATTTAACAATCTGCAAAAGAGTTACGCACAAACTACTGCACCTGACGACTTTCTGCCTCGTACTACACCAGGGATACTCGTAGTGCCCCGTGGTGGGTTTGAACGAGTATTTCCGTTCTTCACCCTAATGTCTCATACTCGATGTACATACGAAGAACTTACAGCACCTTTGTTGCGGAAGTCTCACTTGTAGACAATCGGATATCGTTCTTATGGTTGTTTCTTACATACCTGCACGCATGTTCTTGTCTCTTTGTGTGTTTTAATTAGTTTGAATTGCAAAACTTGGCAATACGCTGATTTAGTAGCGATTTTTAGTCTCATAAGTAATTTTGTCCTGTGATTATCCGCAGTAGTTAAGTCTTGAAATTTGTATGTGAATTGAATTCCGCATCATTTGGGATTGAGGTGGACCGAGATTTCATTTGTTGGCAATTTTAAGAGGATTGAGAGAGAGACACGACAGTTGTTGAAGAAAGTAATGAAATGGCGTAAAAAGTGATGAAAAGCTAAATTTTATTACGATGATTGTTTTTTTTGCCCAGAATCAAAATTAGGAGGTTATGAAGTAGTATTCGAAGTAAATTCTGAAATTCAAAATTTTCAAGTTTTTTCACTTGGAATATCACTTATTCCCTTCAATTTGGCTGGTTGAAAAAAATCATCGTAACAAAATTTGTTTTGTTTTCGAAATATTTTTCCACACCGCCCCCCCTCCCCCCACCTCATTCAATTGTTTTCCTATTTTTTTCGTTTCTACTTACTTTCGCGGTACCTTCAATTTTAAAGTTGTGCAGAAAATTGAAATGAAGCAATTTGTTCAGTTTTTTATGTACCTATTCCCATGATTGTAAATGAGTTTTGATTCGAATTTTTCCGAAAAGGGGGTTGCTTCTTGAATTTTAAAGATAGGCAACAGAAATTGTGTGTGGTTTTAAATTCATTCGAAGTGAACAACATGATGTTGGCCTATTGCAAAGGTTATTAGTGACCTTTTGGCCTTCGGTAATGAATATGCTCTGACGTGTCCGTTCGTATGATTTGGTGGTTTAGATACAGGATATAGTTGAAGGAACGATCATTTTTGATGCTGAATACGAATCTGTCAATGTCATAGGTACTTTTCAAAATTAAATAACGAAGAAGTGCTCCAAATTAATTTTTAAAAATACCCCATTTTTGTTATTTTGAAAAAAAATATGAGAAAAAATTGTTCTCGGTTGGATGCAAAAATTTGAAACTGATTTTCAATATACTTATTCATTCGAAGTTTTCCATTTCAATGACAATGAGCTTCAAGTTTCGAAAAGTTCCCATGCTATTTCTGAAAGTTGTTTTTTTTCAACCAGTCAATAAGTGCAATACTATGGGAATTAGGTACAAAGTATAGAAGTCTTTTATTGAATCAAATGTTGATTTTTATACAATACGAACAATAAATTCTAGAAAATAAATACAAGATATTATAACATCAACAATTTGGGATAAATTTGGACGGAAAACGCTACAAAGATCGGTTGATAAATATCTTCATCGAGGAAGAGATAAAAAGAAGTGGAAATTCCGTTTTATCTTCTACCAACGTGCCTAAAACGAGTAAATGACAGGGAGATGTAACGGAATACGAGTGCAGGTGTTTCGAAAATGATTAGACGCACTGTCGAGTTTGAATTGCCAGGAAAACACGACGAAAATACCCGTAATTTGAAACAGTTTTGTTTTGTGTGATTTTTAAAATCGCGATTTATTCAAAAAGTAGAAAAGTATTACGAAGTGCCGGTTATGTCGTAATAAACGGCTAATTTGGCGATTATTTGCACAACTATCCAGAATAGCAGCAGCACAGCAACGTACCGAGTGAAACAATCTACGATGTATAATCTGAAATGTGAAAAAATGAACCAACTTTAATATCAAATTATATCGTCGACTTGTTTACGCGAGGTTAATTATAAGACGAATCGAACCTATTTAACTAATCTGTTGGTAATTGTTTAAAAAACAAAGCGGTATCTGAACAGGTGATTTTCATCTTTTACATACAGGGACATATGGCTCGTTGAGTATAAAATGAAAAAAATTATCATTTGATCGTTGCGATTACAAAACGTGGCGTAATTAGAATGATAAAAATTTGCGCGAACATCGCACTTCATTCCTGGTGATTTGAATTAATTGCGATATGAATCATCCTGCTTGGTTGGCCATTTTAATGGTGAGATAGAGTAAATGATTCGTTTTCTTTTCTCGCGGCGTATACCTACTTAGCATGTTGAAGTTTGATGAGAGTACTTTTGCAATATGTACAATTAATCGAGTTATGTCATGTCTCAGGTGTTTATAGTTTTCATAGAGTTGAAGAGAATTTGGTGTTGGAACTAATTGACGTTGATGATATCGGCGTCAAGTGATAACATCGGTGAGCATTGAGACCGTAGCTATTGTAAAATTATGATTATACGGATTCCCCTTTTAAAAAGTTGAAATTTGAAAATTGAATTTTCTATTAACTCGTTGAGAATAATTCCCTAAAAATGTCAGAGAGTATCGAACGAACAAATGCTCAAAAGTTTATCCTTTATCTAATGGACATTCTAATTTAGAGTGTTTTTGTTTTGCAAATCGAGGGGCAACGTCGACTACTTATCTAACACCAACGACGTATTGTCGGCAGTTCGGATTCAAATCATAATCTCCTAATGGTAAGTAGCTAAGTGTTACGAGTAGAGAAGTATTTCTATGCGTTGAAAATTTTGTAATATAATCATATAATACGCCTTCATGATGTTAAAAATATGATTTTTGAAAGATGTGATAACATTAGACCATTGGAAATCATTTTACTGATCAAATTTCATTAATGTTACCTCAATTCATGATGAAGAAGTATTTTACTTTTGAAAAAAATCACTTTTTTCACTTCAGACAGTTGGGAGTTCTTTTTGTAACCATCATTTTTGCTGAAAAAATACACTTGGTTTCTTTAGTCATTTGTCCTATTTTCCCTCATCAGGGATGGGTGGGGGGATAATTTGAAGAAAAAGCCAGCTAATGCTATTATCAGATATCTATTCGGTTTCGTTTTTATCAGAGTTGCCAACCTTAAGGATTTATCCATAAATTTGAGGATTTTCAACTCATTAAAAAAATTTCAAAGATTTTTTGAAAGGACTTCGCCTCTCGAAGATTTTTAAGGATTTTCTTGAATTTCTCAGAAAAAAAGTCATCGTCATTTCCATACTACCCACAAAACTACATAACATAGGATATGCTTTTGCTGATTGAAAATTTTTTACAGTCCAAAAAAGTCTCACAAATATTTCTCAAGGTCAGTGGAAATCTAATAATTTTTCAATTCCGAAAAAATCTGACGAAAGGTCTGAAAGTCAGCATTATCTATAAAATTTTATAAATTGAAAAAGTCAATGTAAATCTAAAAACTTTTCCAAGTCCAAAAAAGTCTGACATAATGTCAAAAAGTCAATGGAAATTTTAAAATTTTTACATTTCCAAAAAATTGTGACATTGGGTCTAAAAGTCAGCGTGACGATTTTTCTTCGCAGATTTTCGTGACGGAATTTCCCTCGAGATCACTCCCCATAGCAAAACCATATCCTATGCTAAAAGGTGGAAAATATGATAAAATGCCTGTTTTTCTTGGAAAAATTTTGCTCGTGCTCATGCAACTAGGTACTACGTAGGTATGATTTTTTCATTTTTTTCAAAAACCTTATTGCACCTACTCGTAGAAAAATTTTATTTCTGGTCATTTTTTTGATATCGTGTGCTTAATAAAGATGCATTTTTCTTTCGAATAATAAATAAAAACCATGAAAAAATTGGCTTATTCTAAATTTTACCCTAAATATTCCATGAAAAATCAATTAATAAGCGACAAATCGGCTAAAGAAGTCTCCATCATTTCCATACTACCCATGAAACTATGAAACAAGATATAATTTTGCTAATTGAAGATTTTTTACCGTCCAAAAAAGTCTGACAAAATGTCTTAAAGTCAGTGGAAATCTGAAAAATTTTCCAAGTCCATAAAAGTCAAACAAAATATCTAAAAGTCATCGTAACCGATTTCCGTGAGTGAATTTTTTAATGGAATTTTTTTGAAAAATTTTCGTAATCCAATTTCAAGTACAAAAAGTCAGTAGAAATGTGAAAATCTTTCCAATTTTAAAAAAGTCTGACAAAATGTCTGATCTGATCTTTCTTGAAATTTTTCAAGTCCGCAAAGTTGAAATTTTCGAAGTCCAAAAATTCACTCGAGTTCTTAAAAATTTTCCAAGCCCAAAATAGTCGTAAAAAGTGTGTGAAAGTCAGCATAAAATCTGAAATTTTCCAAATCCAATAAGTCTGTCTGGCAAAATATCGGAAAATTAACCTGATTTCTAAAATTTTCCAACTTCAAAACGTTTAAATTGTTTGTTTGACAAACTGTCTAGTTCAAAAAATCTGAAAAAGTCGAACAAAATGTCTAAAAGTCATCGTCGGAGAATTTTGTGACGGAATTTAGACTGGTTTTTCGCGGAATTGCCCATTGTAAAAACGTAGTATTCTGTGCTAAAAAATGAAATTTGGCCAAAAATATGCAAAATATGCTCGATCATGTTCGACTGATAAAAAAATTACATTTCATATAAATGCTCGGTCTACTTCCGAGTGTTATTACGATCGATAGATACTCACATTCTCATCTTCTTCTTGCATTGAGGTATAGAAGCTGGGTCTTCTTTGAGAATATAGTGTCTAGCCACCTTGATGGCGTTATCCATGTACGCTGTGCGGTCCTTGAAATCTTTCATAGTCACTGGAAATATTTCTTGATCCGTTGAATTCATAGATTGTTGTAAATTCACTATGTTATCAGTATCGAAGTACCATTCTCTGGTAGTAAAATATTGGAGTACTTTTTGACCTTGATAAATCTTTTTCTGGACGTTAACCAAGCTGCGAAACGAAAAAGTAAAATAATACGAGCCGATTCATCATACGAACAGAAGTGGAAGGCGATTCGATTTGTTTTGTCGCGATGTTCGAGGCCGAATTGGTTGATGTTTGGGTTCATTTTGAAGACTTATGATATGCCAGATAGAAGGAAATGTCATCCAAGGATCTCTCGATGATTGATTTGTTTTCAGACGAGTCTATAAATATCCGTCGCGTCGTTCGTATTTCGGATATAAGTACGAGCACCTACCTACGTGTATTAACTACCTATTGCAGATTCTTAACGTATCTTATATAAAAGACGAATGTTATAAAAGCATAATTACAAACGTGGTTGTCCAATTAGCGTCATAATGAAATCAATGAAGTAGGCCGGAATCCATTGGAAAAAGAGCGAAATTATAACGTGGATGGTTTCGTTCGAGGTTATTCCCCCGGTCGGGTACCATAGTACTTTTTCGAATGGGTATTTCTCGATCGCCTCTTTACCCATGTCGACCACGTCCTTCCACAGTAGCGTCTTCATGTCGGATGATGACGCGTTGTAAACTGGTAAATTACTTGGTCTGTAAATTGTTCGTACGGTTATTAGACATTTCCTTGAAAATTTCAAAGATTTAAGTCGAAATGTTGCACAATATCGGTATAAAACTTACCTCGGTTCGTTGGCTATTTTCCATCCTACCGCTATTAAACTATTGGCTACCACGTCAACGGCAACCACATCGGCTTTGGTGTCGCCATCGCACAGCATCGATCGCATCACTCCTTTACCTCCTGCTATTAGTAAACCAACTGGACCGTTGAGGCTGTCCACCCATCCTGGTAGCGGTTCTCTTATGCTAGGAATTACTGCAACGTTTCACAATGAATTAAGACTCGCTATCTGTGGCGAGGATTAACAAACGTGGAAGATGAGGAATAGGAGTTTCGATGTAGGCGAGGAGAATGCATACGAGACTATGTATTCAAATTAGAATTAGTCTAATCGAGCAAATATCTGATATAATGATCGACTCGAAATGAAGAGATGAAGCAGCAGGCGAGATAGACAGTTGAACATAAGTAACAATTACTCTTCGCAATTAGATAAATAAGTAGATATTTACCTATGGAAGGTCGTACAATTGCTATGGGCAATTGGGGGAAAAAATCTGAAACAACTTTTTCAGCGAGTCGTTTGGTGTACGTGTACGTGTTGGGATGCGGTTTGATTAAACTGTAACAACCACCCGGAGAAGCGTAAGTACGAGTAGAAACAAATTGTGCTGCACCTACGTATCTACGAGTAATATGCAGGTACCTAGACCAACATTTGGATACATCATTGCAGTACCCTGGATGGTTATTACTTACTTTGGCGTTATTGTAGCAGCCAGTTCGGGGTACACCCACGTGACTAAATGCATTATATCGTAAGGATCTTCCATCGGTGGGAATACAGCTTCGCTTGTTTTTTCTTTATCACAGTAACAATACGTTGTGGAAGTGTGTAAAAGAGCCTGCAAAGGGTATAGACTCCATTAAGACGTGTTGGTCAATGGTCGGTGAAACGAGTCTGGAATTTCCAGCGCTGGCGTCCGCTGTTGCTTACTTTTAGATTTTTCATCTGCGTACATAGCTTGAGCAACCTGAGTGTACCGGTGCAATTTGTGTTAACGGCGCTTTTCAAATCGGCGTCCATGTTCAAAACAGCCGCAATGTTGAATACGATGGTGACCTCGTCGATCAATTTCTGTCTATCTTTGTCGGATAAATCTAGATCTTCGGCGCTGATGTCGCCAGCGATCACCGATACTTTTTCGAATATTTTCGGGTTTTCATTTCTAAAGTTATTATATATCTGAAAATTATAATAAGCTCGTTGAAATCAGCCTTGAACTTGAGAAACGTTCGGTAGCCAAAAGTGAATTTATCGCTTATACGCCAACTAGAAATTCTTATACGTGTTAATAAAATAGAAAAATTTTTATTGTAAGCGTGAAGAAGAAAAAAAAAAACTTGGTCGAGAGTCGTTATTTCATCGGTACACATAATTTCCGCGAGTCGACGAGGCTTCGTGCCTAAGTACGCGAATAATTATCTATATTTTACGTTAGTTAGACCGCGACATGTTATAAAATGTAGGTATTCATTACATTTGCAACGATATCGTTAATTAGCCTTGTTGCAGTCGTGTAATGTTTCCTCGATTTTTTTTTCTCTCTCGCGAGCGTACGTACTTACGCGTATGGTGCTATTCGCGTAAGTCGCGATCGGACCATAGTTTTCGTGAAAATCCGGAAAATCATATCGTCTAGACGAGTGTAAACTACTTACTGGAAATTTGAATATTTTTTCGGCTCTAGAGTTGATGTTTTGCCCTCGTTTGGATCTGATAAGGATGTAAATCGTGTCGATGGAAGGGCAACTGTGCAATAATTTCCATAACAGTACTTTGCCGATGAAACCGCTTACACCAGTTATTAAAATTTTCTGACCGGTGTAAAATTTACTTATTTCGCTTTCCGTAGACATTTCGGCGGTGCGGTGAGATGCGGTGCTGTGAAATAAAAATACGTTTAGCCGAGTGATATTGATGAGGTGATACGTGAAAAAGAGGTCGAATAAATGTCAGTTTAAAAATATCGCGTAATTTCTCGATAACGATGAGAAGAGGGGGAGGGTCAAACATTCTTGATAATTTTATTTGTATTGCGAAGTTGTAGAATGCAAATAAGTATTCCGTTTAGGATTTACCTAATTGAACAAAGGATCTGGGTTGACTGTCCTCCAAGAAATGAGAAAATTGTATTTTCAGTTGGAAAAATTACTTACCTTCGAGTCGAAAAACTTTTCAAAACGGAGCGCCTTTTTTTAGAAAAATTGGAAAATTTTACATTTTGAGTCGGAAAAAATGTCTTCCAATTTGGAAATATTCAATTTTCGCCCCCTCCCCATCCCTTTTACGTAATAATCGTAACTTTTAGTTTTTAGGGGGGACAGCGAGAAAATTACGAGCTCTAGATTCGTTTTTAATTGTAATCTAGCCGATTTTGAGTGTAAACGCTAACCCCCTACCCCACCAAAAATCTACCATCCCTTAAGTTGATCATGTATTGTGAAACTTTTTTGTTTTCAACAATTGAAAAATTGTAGATTATATATCATAAATCAAAAAATCTTGAAAACCAAGTCCTCTGGAAAATTCACCCCCTAGAATTTTTTCCGTAGCACCCTTAGTCTAGCAGAAAAGTCATGTTTATAAAAAATTTACGAAGTCGATAATATTTCAAAAAAGAAACAACTTTGACTGCAAAAATCTCGAAAACTGAGCCCCCTAGAAAAAAAATTGATATTTCGTATGAAAAAGATAATTTCAAACTCTACAATTTTCATCCCTTGCATTTTTTTCGTAGCACTCTTACTTTGACCAGAAAAATCATTGTGTGTTTTAAATGAAAAGCTTTCAAATGTGAAATTCCATAAACGGGAATTTTTTGACCAAACTAAGGGTGCTAAGAAAAAAGTGCAAGGGATGAAACTTGCAGAGCTTGAAATACTCTTTCTCCTACGAGCTATTAGTATTTTTTCAGGGGGCTTAGTTTTCGAGATTTTTAAATTTGAAATAATTCTTTTTTCATTTTCAAAACCACCGACCTTCTAAATGGGCCACCCTGTATGTACTTTGGCCCCTTTTTTTTGATTTGTAACGCTCGAATGTTTAAACTTATACGCATATCGTATCAACCAAGTATTTAAATAGCTAGAAATAAAGCAGAACGTCAATTATCCGGATCAATTGGGGACTGTAAGATTCGGAGTAGTAAAAAACAGAAGTTCGCCAACACCATCTTCAGATAATCGAGAGAACCCTTAAAATCCAGGATAAAATTTTCAGTCCGGATAATCGAAATTTTACTGTATCAGACTTTTTTTCAAAAGTTTTGCCCTTTTCGTTCGCGTTGAAATAATCGATTAAATCGTTTTTGTTTTTTTTTAATATAATAGACGATATTCAATAAGGCAGATCGTTTTGCACTTTTTTTCGATAGTTGAATGGAGAAGAGTTGTTAGGAAATTGTGTCTGGACTTTTAAAAGAACCTGGTTAGAATTTCACCTTTCTGGCTCAACCCTTATCGCTCCGAAATTGCTCTTAAAATTAAAACTACATTCGTAAAATTTTGAAAAATTGAAAAAAATATTAGAATTTTTTTCTTTGTCATTGATGTTGTGTAATTTTGAAAAATGGTCAGAACGAGAGTTAATTTTGAAAACCCCCCACCGATAATTAAATATTTTGGGTAAAAATTTTCAATAAAAATTTTCTCAAAAATAATTTTTAAATTTTTCCAGAAAATTTAGAAAACACGAAAATAGTGATTTTCCAAAGTACTTACCCCTAAACAGTGAAGTCGAGGTGAACAAATGGTATAAATGGTAGTTCTGGTTAAAAACACTACGTATACTAACGTAAGACCATTTTGGGTGAAATTTTTTGAAATTTGACTATTGGCCGAAAGCTATTATTGAAGGATGAGGGGTTGAATCAGGGGGTGAAATTTTTGCCAAATCATTCGAGATCTACGCTTAATTTCCTAGCACGCCATCCAATTTCTAAAATTTGGTATTTGGGCCAAACCATTGCAGCTTACGAAAAGAAGGCTTCAAATTTTGAAAAATGTAAACGAAAAATTAAAAGTTTGGTACGTACTTGTGTCTTGCTTATAAAATAACGACAAATTGGAAATTCGGCGTAGGAAAAATAGTGCAACGGATGCTGAAAAAAATTCACAAAATGCACGTTTCACCGACGCGAACTATTTCACTTGAAAATCGAATCGTAAGTTCATATCGTTTTATTGGAAAAATGACGAATCGCGCAACCCCCGAAGAATTCAGCGTTAGCAATACGAAAACGCGGCGGCCAAGTCCAAGTCGGAAAACTCGTCTGCGGAAAGCATTTCACCGAAAGTTTACGTTACCAGATGGAAGGAAACTGGAGGAAGTACGCGAGTTGATTTAATATTTATACGCGAGCGGGGGCAAACGTTCGGAAATACGAGTCGAAGTCGAAGAGAAAAACCCGAGACGGTCAGATACGAATAATGCAACGCGTCTGGTTTTGGTAAACAAGTACTACAGAGAAGGCCGCGCAGAGAGGCGAACTCTTAGCGAGTCAAAACGGACGCCAACAACGAGTAGAAGTGGCTGCCCAACCGATGGATTGGGTTCGAGGAGGAAGCCGCTGAAAAGAATAACGAGTAGCAGTGCCCACACTATTTGGCTCCCCGATACATTGTCTTCCATCGTTTACCCGGAGCTTTCCGAAAAGTACTCATTTATAAACATTTCAAGGGTATCTCGATCTCGAAAAGAAAGCTAAAGGCTAATTACACCTTTAGGCTTGATAGACGACTCTCGTCGCGAGTAGAGCAGTAGGAGTGCATCGATGCAACGACCCAGCGCTGGTATCACGCTGCCTTCGATGGTTACGTAAGGTCGATCTTCTTTCGACGATTACCATCTATTCATTGTCCAAATACTGGCGCGATAATAGGTTCTCGAATTCCCTGCGAGAATTAATTGGTCGATATGACTCGGTACGTAGGTACTCGTATATGTTCCAGAAGTAGGCATCTTACGTAATCACACCTTACGGATTCTACTCGCGTACTCGGAATACTTAATTGTAATAAAAGCGTTTAGCCGTTTTAACGTGTGCGCGTTGACGAAATCTTCTCGAACGGAGTACGTTTATTAATTTTGAACAATTAAACGCTCGCTTCGTATATAAATACTGGAATAAAAGAAGTCGCCGCGCACCGTTGTCACGAAACATTCAAAAGGTTCTCTAATCTCTATTGTTTGTTTTTCCAAAACATTATAATGGAAATTGAGCAAATTACTCGCCACATTCGTCGCTTGCTGAACCGGCATAGTTCGTAGTTGATAAGAAATTGATGGATTTGAAAAAAGAAAAAAGGAAGTATGTACGCGAGTCCCCTCTTGCGAAGAAACCATCGTCGTATGACCCACATTTGCCAAGTTCTCCGCGGCTATTCCATTGTGTTAGCTTACTGCTTACGTGTGCACGCCGCAGCAGCAAATACTACATCCGTCGAGTAAATATAACAATATTTATCCTAACATCGTGACACTATATGTATAGTGAATTCTCGAATATCGCGGGTGATGTAATTGTCTACACAAAGGACGTAACTATGCGAACGAGTGTACGTACTCGTAGCTTCGCGTATGTACGAGTATTTAGATTTACTTATGCGTTAATCGTGCTCCTCACTTTGTCGCCTACGATGACGAGCGACGTGTTAAACTATAATGAGCTTCGCGGCCTTATCTGCTGATACTTTCTTTTTCAAGGAGCGGCCGCGGGCTAGTCTGGGTAGTACACGGTTGTCGCGGCTATCGCAACCTCTATACGTAAGCGAACATTGTGTGGTGTGGCTTCCTCCTGGAAATTGGCTCGAGGATATATTGACAAATCGTCGACAAGCTGGACGACGTCGAGGCGAAAGTAATGAAAATAATGTCCGCAGATAAGCGTACGGCTAGTCGCGATCGTACACATATTTCCTGAAATTGACTCTGAAACACCTTTTCCCGAGCGGTTGAAATGTTAAACGAGAATCCAACAAAAATACGTCGATCGTAGCGAACTGTCGTCGTGAAAAACGGAGTAAAAAAAGTTGTCTGATGGTCACGCTGCCACTTGTTGTTGCGATTGCTCGAATATTGCCCGAAGTTGCAACAAAGTTTTCAAGTTTCGACGATTCGACTATGTATTCCAGTTGTCTCGGTTTCCACGTTTCATTTGATAAATTTTCACCCTTCATTCGCAGATACTGATTTTCCTTTAATATTTGGATTTTAATAATCTTCTGGCTCCTTCAATTTTTTGATTCGGTGAAACGAATTTTGTTTCTCCGAGTTGTGCAACTTGGCAAACTTTTAATTACATATCAGATTACCATAAATTTTTCTCAAAAAAAAATGAGTGAAAATACAATTTCCAAGCTTTGTAGCATCATAAATCCTTCAATTTCGAGATTAGATCATAAGCATACGGACGTATTTCTGTTTTTCCCTGCGAGGATTATCAGCAGCTGTATTTTTTATAACTGAAAATGGAGCATTCTGTATATTGAAGGTGATTTTGATCTAATTGGTATCTGTCATCCAATTGGCAAAGTTGGAAAACACGCGGTGGGAAAAAATGGCGGGAAGTTTCGCGAAAAGAAAAGGTAGTTGCAATAGTATCTACTATCTACGAGGAGAGATGGTGATCGTTTTGCCTCTTTGTTCAAAAGTTGAATGGGGAGAGGTAAGCGCAAAAGCTGTGTCTAGATCTCGAAAAAATGTAGTGAAAATTTCACTCCTCTGAATCATTTATCCGGTCATCCCTCACAATTGACCTTAAGATCTGACCATGTTGAAAATTGTTTCAAATTGCTTCGCCAAAAGTGGTCCTAATATTGATGTTTTCATTCAGAAACACCATCGGCCTCCATTTTTAAGGGTTAGTTAGGCCTACTTGCGAAAAATTGCATCTTTCATGTTTTCAAAATCAGGGATGGAAAACTGAAAAGCGAAACTGAAACTGAAAACTGAAAACTGAAAACTGAAAACTGAAAACTGAAACTGAAAAGTCTAAAACTGTTTACTGAAAAGTGAATCTGAAACTGGAAACTGGAAATTGAAACTGACAAAATTATTAGTTTCAGTTTCAGTTTTTTTTTATTATTCTGAATGCCAATTCTTGATTCGTTTCGTCGTAACATTTGGTCAGGGATGGAAAAGTGAAAAGCGAATAAAATCGAAACCGATAAAACTGGAAACTGAAATGATTTTTCGAGACTGAAACTAAAACTAAAACTGAAACTGAAAAGTGAAAAGTGAAACTGAAATGCTCAAAACTGAAAACTGAAAGTTGAAAGTTGAAAATCGAAATTATTTCAGTTTTCCATCCCAGTTCAAAATTTCTCTCAAAGTGGTCCCAATAGGGATCCTTTTTCTGGAAAATTACTCCATTACTTCCCCTCTCCACCCCATCTTGGCTATTTTTAGCACAGGATACGCTTCTGCGAAAAACCTGACGAAATCCCGTCACAAAATTATCCGACGATGACTTTTGAACATTTTGTCAGCCTTTTTCGTACTTGGAAAAATTTTCAGATTTCTATAGACTTTTTGTACCTGAAAAATTTTAGGAATCAGGATAATTTTCCGATATTTTGTCCGGCAAACTTCTTGGATTTGGAAAATTTCAGATTTTATGCCGACCTTCACACATTTTGTAAGGCTTTTTTGGACTTGGAAAATTTTTAAGAATTCAAATGAATTTTTGGACTTGGAATTCAATTTTGTGGGCTTGAAAAATTTCAAGAAAGTTTAAATCAGGCATTTTGTCAGACTTTTTTGAAATTGGAAAATTTTTCAGATTTCTGCTGAGCTACTGTACTTGGGATTGGATTTCGAGAATTTTTCAAAAAAAAAAAATTCCATCAAGAAATTCACTCACGAAAATTTGTTACGATGACTTTTAGATATTTTGTCTGACTTTTTTGGACTTGGAAAACTTCGTGAAAATTTAAAATATGACGATTTTATGGACTTGAAAAATTCAATGGGCAAAAGCATATCTTATGTTTTATAGTTTCATGGGTAGTATGGAAAGGGCGAGGACTTTTTCATGTACATTTTTTTCAAAAATTGAAGCAATGATAAAATAACATTTCGATCAATTTCTTCCACTAAATTTTGTAAAAATCTTTATGACGATTTCATTCGGTGGCTTAGAAAAAATTTCGTATAAATCACCATAAATTCTTACATTTGGCCAATTTTTCACATTATTAACATCATTAATTCCGATTTTATTCGTAAACAGAATTGAAACAATTGTTCTATTTCCTTCTATTAACGTAATTATTAAATTATATATTATTTTTTCATATTTTTCAACTTTACACCCTTTAAATTCTCCAAGGACTTGAATTAAAAAGATGCTTATCGACTAAGGTTAGCGATTGCATACGCATCTTATGATCGCGTGCCTAGTAGAGCAAGCCTTTAAACAAAATTCCCAAAAAATTGTAATTTAATCGAACGAAAAAGTATAGAAAAACAGGATACAGCCAGAGTAGGCATCCACGTAATGTAATCGGTCTCAAAATTATGGGAAAATCTTACGCACGGTGGTGTTTATGACCATACGTACAGCCAAAGACTCAAAAAGGTCATTTTATCAATTTTCTGCTACGTTTGCGAGGTCATAAATTAAGTTTAAAAACGTGATATACTTAAGTAAACCTGTTATTAAACGTTTCGAATACATCTGTATTTTTTAGAGAATACTCGAGCACGTATATTCCAATTTCTACCCATTTGGAGTGTGATTGACCGATATATCATTTTGTTGGATGTGATTTTCTGGAAATTCCCTATATTTAGCATACCTGCTCGATGCGATGAAAAGTACGCGACTTCGGTATTACATATATCTATTCTTCGTTGTCGAGGCTTCTGATTCTACAGTGCGTAGTAATCAAATTGAAATTACGTAGATGTGCAAATATGTTGAATCCGGGACAAAAAAAGTACCGGTAAAGGTTTTTCCTCGCAACGTCGAATAAATATAATTAGCGCGAAGCTAATTTGGTCGATTAAGGTACGTTTATTGTTAAATGACGTGTGTGATTGTGTAGCACGTTTTGTAATTTGTCAGTCTGCAAATGACTAGCTATAATAGGTATAGTATACTGCAAGTTTTTAATTTCTGCAGCTAAAACGAGACGACAAATTGTTCGTAATTCGCGGTTAATTACTCGTGCGTTGGAATTTTTCAGGGTTTGATTTTTGTTTTCGGAAAAATGCACGATCGGTAATTATGTTCTCGTGTTCCTATCCGCGAGTAACTTGTATTAGTCGTCGGTCTAGGCACCTTGATGAAAAGGAATAATGGGCAGTGAGGTTCGATCGTGAGTGCGATTTGCTTGCAAACTCGATGTCGTCTCGCAGTTGCAGGGCCGAAAATTTATTCGTTTAGCATATTGCGCGGTGGTCTGCGTAGGTATTCGACATCGCTTGTCCAACTAATGTAGGTACCTACGTGTAAAACTTGGGCAAGGTTATTTGGCAAAATAATCGTTTGCGGAGATACATTAAAAAACATGTTCATTTTTTTGCTTTGTTTTCATTTTTAACCGTGATCATTAAATTTTTGATGTCTTCTTTGATAAACGCGCATCTTTTTTCATTGTTGTACATTTCGAACAAGTACTCGATAGTAGCTACTTTTAGAATGATTTCGATGTTCCGTCAACTACCTATTAGTATTTGCGTTTGTGCAGACTGTAGACTGTAGTGGGAAACATCTGTTTTCGACGAATTCACGTTGCATTTTTCGCAAACTCGCTGCATATCTGGTTTCTGCTGCAGACGTACAAATTACAGACAACTTACAACGTGCGCGTTTTTTTTCCTGCACGTGAATTTGTTAAGAAGCGACGAATGTCATGCTGAGCGTTACAACAGGAAGGTAGAGTAAGTCGCGAAAATTAGGAATACTCTTGGTCATATTTTTTATCGTGACAAGCTGATAACATACCACCCATGAAACGATAAAACGTAGGATATGCTTTTGATGATTGAAAATTTTTTACAGTTCGAAAAAGTCTGGCAAAATTTCTCAAAGTCAATGGAAATGTGAAAATTTTTATAAGTTCAAAAAAGTGTAACATAATGTCTAAAAGTCAGCGTGACGAAATTTCGTCAATTTTTCTGCGAGATTACCTATAGCAAAAGCATATCCTATGTTGAAAAAAAAAGTATTCGTACGTTACGCATCCGGTCATTCGCGAGAAGTACACAGTGCTTACATTGTCGCTCCTCGCTGTTAGTTTAATGCTGGTCATTATCAATGTGCTGTAATATCTTTAATGCGATTGTTAAAAAAGGGAAGAGAAGGAAGATTTATTTGCACCGAATGTGACGAGCTGACGCACGAATATCAGCGTGTATCAACCGGTTTGTCAGTCGGAAGGTTTATTTGTTTTAAGATTTAGATCGTGTGTGTAGCGAATTATTGAGCTGACTGTGGTCAAATAGCTATCGATTGTTAAAATCTTCTCTTTTTTGAAGTTTTTTGACATGGATATGCCTAATGGCTGGGGTCAATCCTAAAAAAGTGTCCATTTTTTTTGTCCAAATATTTTGTCCA
>FIZU01000223.1:0-23631 GCA_900064475.1 Pseudococcus longispinus
AATTTGGCAAGGTAATAAAGCAGGTAATTTAGACTCCGCATCCTACCTCTCAGCAACAGACAGTGATCAGACCAGGAAAGTGTTTCGTTAATTAACAGGCCGAGATACTTGTAATTTTGGGTAAAATCAAGTGATTGACAGGTGCAGGCAGTATTTTGATTCTCACAAGTATGTATTTTAACGGGCAACTTCCAATCATAAACAGTTAATAATAAAAATAATAATAATAGAGCTTACTGATGGGGGGGTAAGTTATAAATAGGTCGCTACTTTCTTTCGTTTACGCGATGATTTTGAAACACGAGTTCTGAAGAATTCAAGCAATGCAGACTTCGTTTACCTCGAGTACTTTTCCATTTCCACGTTATAATCGCAAGTAGCAAAAGAATCCGCAATTCAAAGAAAAAGAAACGAAGAGTAGGCGATGAGATTTTCACATCAGACATAGGTACCGACAAACGAAGGAATTATTCGACGCGAACGAGAGAAATTCAATAGTTGACGGAAATTTTAATCAAGATTCGACCGGATAGTTTCAGCGCAGATAAATAATAAACTGAAATCAAGCAAATTATTACGTTTTACAGAAAAAAAGAGTAGGTATTCCATCACATATTGAAATTCTCCTCAATTTCCCTCTTTTCAGTGTGTTTTTACGGACCCCCCCTACCCTTCAGAAATATTTTTTCCACCTTTATTTCGCTAGGGACCAGCAGACTAGCGGAGGCGATAGACGAAAAGATGAGCGAGAAGAGAGGAAAGTAGGGAGTATGGAAAATGCTCGTTAACAAATGAAAACGAAATGAGAAATTGTAGGAAATTTCGAGCGTGTGGTCGGTAATTCGGTACGCAGGGTACTTGTAATTATAGAATATGATACGGATTCGGGATTATATCCGTCGTTGATGCTGCGCTTAGCTAGCTAATTGTAAGTGGTACGTTACGTACACGCTACATGTACATACATGATACATCACACGTATGGTCGTAGGTAGGTTAGGTGCAACTGCTTATCGATACGTTAAAGGGTAATGTTTTAATACGCGATGCGTAGCGCGGCGTGTACATTAATAATGAAAACATTTTTCTCGCCAACGCATTTCGCCCTTGTACGCTGTTCTTTCTGTTGGTAGGTAATAGGTAGACAGGTAAGTAGCCGGGCATTCGATGTGGTAGTTGGTATTGGTACACAGCTACACACCATACCAAGATACTCGTACATTCGTTTCAAAGCAAGGTGAAAATTTTCCACCTCCGCGTGTTTATTTTTTCAGAGTATCTTCATTCTTCATTCTTCATTCTTCACACAAAATCGACTACCATAAACGTACATACCTATTGACTATTGTATACGTAACGTACGCTCGATTCGAGAATTGATCGAAAAAGCGAAAAACGAGCGAAAGGGGCGATAACGTACCTATACTTGTGATAATACGTAAGGGACCGACTCTTCAGAGTTCGTACGTACGTCTACGTACGAGTATTTTGGCTACTGCAGAACTACAATAATTCGAATACGTGACGTACGCGCTTCTGCTATTTTAAGTTGAAATAGTAACTAAGTACGTATAATATGTTTTAAAGTGAACAAAAATAACGGCGTACTATAAGTAAAACATTATCAAACGCCGATGGTATGTTCGCGAACAGAAGGTCACTTCGAAGGGGAGCGAGCGGAGACGTTAACGCTTTCTCACCGTTTTATTTTTACCAAAACGCACCGACTTATTTGTCAAATGCGGATAATATCTTGCCGACAGCGACAGCGCAGCGGCCGCACAATTTCGTACCTTAATTCTCTTCTTCTACCGTCTTCACCATCCTGGTACATGAAAGTACACTTAACAGACTTTAGCTAGGACAGATAACCGGGGCGTGAAAATTGAATGAAATTGTCGAGCGGAGATTTCCAATCGCCCATGTTCTTTCACAGTCAAAATTTCATCTTCAAATTCATTCGTCGCCGTATCTAAAATCTCCGAGTGAGGTCTCTTTGCTTACAATCAGTAGCGTACGCCGCGCCGCCGTACGTAGACAGTCATTCTAGAGGGAGGGGTGAGAAAATGTCATCTTTTGTAAAATATGAAAAAATATAGTTATTTCGTCAAAATGAGCAAATTTATCGAGCCCGAGCGAAGCGAGGACTAGAATGTTTGCAGAAAAAGGTATTCGAAAGCTAAGATTTCATAAATTTTTCAACACTTCGGTAGTCGAAGGGACTGATGAAAAAAGTGAAAAATAAGTATGGATTTCGGAATTTTTCGAGCGACTCGCACCAACCAGGTCATTGGCCTAGCTGCCCTGGTGCTAGATACGGGCAAGTAGGTACATTTAAATTGAAAATCTACAATTCTTCGTGATTTGAAAACTACACAACGAGTCGAGCGAAGAGTAATATTGACATCCACCAAATGATAACGCGCGCGTAACGCCGAACGTAGACTAGATAATATGCGGACTAAAAATTTTCATTCCGACACCCACAGGCGATTTTCGACATTCCACTATTGTTCGCATCTATATCAATATTTTCTCGATTAACGTCGAAAATAACCAGCGGAGAATTTTCACTACGACCGACATATGGTATTTGTATGCAGGTGAAATCGAGAACTACCCCTCGGATATCGAAATGAAAATTATCATACTATAAGTATCTATTACGCTCGATATTCGCCGGCGAATATCGGAATAAGCCGGTTTCAAGCAATATTTCTTTGACATTCGTCGTAACACGTAATATGCATTTACCAACTTATTCTACGCAATAGCAACATCGACCTTTTTCAATAATTTGGTTGAAATCAACGAGTCGTAGGCGACCAATGACACGGTTAATACTTCAGCGCGCTCCCACAATTTGTCCAAGTTGACCGGGGTCAATTTAAATTAAATCCTCGTACATACTATGTGATGGAGGTAGGTACGCATCGTATAAGTACAGACTTAGAACCAGGGCCCTCGGAAGGAGAGGATAAAGATGGTACAGTTGTACCCGGGACCGGGGGTTTCAAGGGCCCGGTGAAACGAAAAATGTCACGTTTTACTCGCGTTTTTTACTAGTATACGTGGATAACTCGTTCAAATTTTCCTCGACGGTTAAAATGTCGAACAAAATGATGAAATTTCAGGTTTTAATTCCAATTCTTTGCAAAAATTTTCGCCCTCGTTTCGCTCGGGCTCGATACATTTCCTCATTTTAACAAAATAGGGCCCGCGTAAAATTTTTTGTCCCTGTTCCCGAAATTCGATGCGAGGGGCCTGCTTAGAACAGACGTAATGTACCCATCTAAATCGAATCGCTAAAAAAAATGATGGTCACGGTGGTATAGCACGTAGGACCGTCCAATCTGAAATTTTTTCAAAATTTGGCACAACAACGGAATTACACCGCAGTGCATCAAAAATTGTCACCTTTTCATCTCGGAACAAAGAAAAAAAATATTACGTCAAATGCAACGCGAAATTTTACGCAATCGATATAACACATCGTAGCCGTAAATATAATTACGTGTATTATTGGCAACTGTAGCTTTTTTTAATGACGTAAACTGCGAGCTTATCCGAATTTGATGCTAGAAAATACGTATGTTACGTACTCGTAGTTGTGTACAGTGTACATCTACCTAAAACCGAGTTTCACTCTTCATTCTTTTCTGTTGAGATCGTAAACGTATTTTCAGCACCAGAAAATTCCAATTTTTCAATTACGAGTATTTGCCGATTACTCGCGAAATTCAAGTCTGCGGGTGTAATTTATTACGTCGTTAACGTAGGTATTATAATCCAAAGAAACTCCCCTCACTATCCATTTTGTTCAAAGCTCGAGAAAATTAATCGACCAAACGCCAATTTTCATGATTTTTGACATGACTCGTACAGAAGGGGGGCAGGCTGCAAAATTTTAAAACCTCGGATGACTTTTCGGGCTTGAAAAATTTCAGATTATAAAATATATTCGAAAACGAAGCAACGATCGTTAAAATTTTCATAATAATTAAAAATACGATTACATCGGTTAAAAAATCATGAAATTTGTTGAAAATGTGATTGAAACGGTCCAAAATTTCACAAAAATCAGAGCTAACATTGTAAAAATTGTTTGAAATGTAGTAAAATTGCTTAAAATTGTTACGCAAATATATGAATTTCGTAGAAATGGCTGAAAAAACATGAAATCTGTCGAAAAAGTTGTAAAAAGCCTTACAATTGAAAGCTTTCACAAAAGTTATTCAAAAAAAGAGAAAAATTATCAAAAAAAATTCAAAAAGTCAATTTCAATTAAAAATTCTTCAAATTCCAAAAAATTCCAAAAAAAGACAAAATAGATCCACTCTTCGAGCAGACATAATTAATGGTACGTGGATATGTCTTTTTGAAATTCATAAATTTTCAAATGCTTAACAAAAATTCCTGGCCATTTTCATACTACCCGTGAAACTATAAAACTTGGGATATGCTTTTGCTCGTTGAATTTTTTTTCAAATCCACAAAATGGTGATATTTGAAATTTTCTTGAAAATTTCCAAGTCTAAAAAGTCATTTGAATTTTGAAAAATTTTTCAAGTCCAAAAAAGTCTGACAAAATATGTAAAAGTTATCGTCGAGGAATTGGACAATTGAAGTTGACAAAATTTTAGGATTAACCCCGTCCCCAGCCATAAGACATATCCATGTCGCAACTATAAAAATCGTCGAAAATGTTATTAAAATTGTCAAAATGTTGACAAAAATCAGTAAAAATATTGTAAGAATGGCCAAAAAATCATAAAAACTGTCGAAAATCTAGCGAAGATTGTCGAGATTTTCATAAAAATCAACGGAAATACGAATAAAATTTTCAAAAAACTCGCGAAAGACAAAAGTTTCGCAAGAACGGCTAGAATTTGAATACTCCAAACGTTTCATGATTTTTTCTCCCCTTCTAGCGTTATTTTTCCTGCTTTTTATGAAAATTTGCGAATACTTCAAAGGTTTCTATGGTATTTCAAGCACTTCTACAACATTTTCCTACAATTTTAGGAATATTTTCACAATTTTTGCAAAATTTTCGATACTTTATGATTTTTTTGGTCTTCTTGACCAAGTTTTTACTGAATTTTATGAAAATTCAAGAAATTGTACGGAATTTTCGACGGTTTTCACATTAATAATTCGAATGGTTATTTCTGTTTCAAGTTTTCAAAATTTAAAGAAAATTTACTTAGAATTTATTTTCAATTTTTTTATCGATTTTTTTCCAACTTGAAATTCAAGAAAAAAGTAACTTAAAGTAACTTTAAGTAACTTTTGTAAAAAATAGTAACAAAAAGTAACCAGTTACAGAGCCTGACTTTAATTTTCCATATTTTTGAAAAATTGGACATCAATTTCCCAAATATAGCTTCGCGAACTAAATTAGGAGTTGCAAAAAAATTTTCTTCAATTTGATAATTTAATTTTCTCCCTCGATGAAAATAACGAATCAAAAAATGTGAAATTTTGACGTTTTGGAAAATGTTTTCTAAATATGCCACAGCTCAAAAAATTGGGTACTAAAACAATGAAAAATGGTCGTCAGAATGTCCCGAATACGATTTCACGATCAGTTACCTCGCCGGAACAGCTCGATTATACTACGAGTACATATAAAGTTGACACGTAAAACAGAAAACCTGAATTTGCCATAAACTCCCACGTTTGCCCGAAAACCCCTCTTTAAGGCGGTTTCTATTTGTCAAAAATAAGAGTTTTCTGCGATTCGATGAAAATTTCACGACCCGTTTGAAAAAATTTTGAGGGGGAAATGACAATATACGGCGTTACTCGTGGCCAAGGACCACTCAATTTCGCATCGTAATATTTTTTTTGAAAGGGGGGGCAGATTCAAATTACATGCAGTCATGCACTACAGCTTCAAATACGTATGTACGCGCATTCTGCGGCATTTTGTGCACATGTACGTATTATTAGATGGAAAATACAGCACGTTGAAATAAGCCTGCAACAAGCGGGAGGCGAATTTCGCACGTGCAACAAGCGACAGGTACTTCGATAAGCCGAGCCGGCGACGGCATTTGATAAACGCGGCTCGTGACTGCGTGACGTCACGGATTCTCTGGAGTTGTGAGGTCGGGAATACAGACCTATGCGGAGAGAGAGATAACCGACGATGAGGCGAATTCGCCACCTACCTAAGCGGCGCGCGGTACTAAAACCCACTATCACCGAACTATTTCATTCATGGCTAAGATACTTCATTCATGGTTTGTAAAGCGGTAGTTTTCAATGTACACACGTTCAGACAAGTAACAGAGCAACATAAACTTTTACCCGGAAGAAATTTTCGCGATTTTTCCCCCATTTTTACCGTTGATCGTTTTCAGTCGAGTCGATTTCGTTTCCGATCGAAAAATATTTGTATCGTGATTTTTTTCCCAACCCGATATTTGTTTTTTGATTCGTTCGCATCGCCGATTTGTGTTTGTACGTATACTCGATCGTGATTGTGTGATTTTTTTTGTTTTTGTTGCTGTTTTCGTTTTTTTTTTTCCTTCATTCCGTCTCTCGCATTGGTAAAGTGATAACGCGGTATAGTGTTTTTCGTTTCCGTCTTTTTCGGTTGTTGGTTTTTTATCAATTTTTTTTTTCGAAATTTTTACCATCGACACGAGGCCGAAAAAAGCATTCCGAATGGTATACTACGTCTCGCAACTGTGTTTTGAAACCGGTTAACAGCGGATGGACATGGATTCAGCCTGCAAGACCGAAACATTGCCGCAAAATGTTGCTACTAGAAATGCAAAGAGACGACAGTCCTGCTGGTGATGACAGACGAAGGCCCGCGTATGGCCCTAACGAAGCCGAATACCTGGACCTTTTACAAGTGCAAAATCGTTTACTCGCTAATCGACGACATCAAAGTCATCAACAACCTTCTTATCAATCTTCTGCCGCTGGTTATTTGTATAATGTGCCATCTACGCCATCCACCAGTGCTGGACCAGCTAACGAATCCGATTGGTTTACGAGATGGTTTAATAATACTTCCGCCACTTCGGTGCCCGCTGCAATTACAGGTTAGTCCTTCGATTTCGAGTTTTTGAGCGTAGCTTTTTTTTCGGTATGCCGGCGAAGATCGCGACTCATTATTGGCTCGCGAACTCTCGAACTAAACCCGTTAAATTCGCGTTAGAAATGCCTTTTTTTCATTGGTCCGACCAGAATTGGCCGTTTTCACTCGTCCGTACCAACGCGAAACCGCCAAAATTATATCGCCGAAGCACCCGAACCGCAATTCTCAGATGTACCTACGTACTCGAGCCAATTTCCAAGTTCATCGTGTGTATCGACGATCTCGCTTGGTCAACTTTCACGTTTTCAAAAACCTAGAAATCGTAGCGGTTTTTTTTTCATTCGTCGACAACTTACAAGCAATTTTTAGGTAACGCCATATCAACTTCCAACTTATACGCGCGTATTTCATAAATTTGGCGCGCTCGAACGAACGTAGGTATACTTGATTTTAGGCCAAATATTCGAATCAAATTTTAAAACGAATTTCGAGCTCGTTCGAGCCTAAAGCCGTAACTACAGGACAGCCAAAGGAAGACCGAGGAAGGCAGCATTTAGGTTTCGGATCTTTGCCTACGCGGTTTCCATTGGTTTGGGAAAACTTCATAAATGTATACACTTCCAAGCGCAGAAAAAAAGACTCGAATCGTCGTATACTCGGTTGATTTTATTTTTCCGATGCAAAATACGTTAAATTTTTCGAGTTAGTTTTTTTTTTTTCAATTTTTGAAACTGCTTCCAACCTTGATTTCATCTTTCTAAAAACATTAGCTGGCGAAAGGCCTCGGTCAGTGGTCATAGGTCGCATAATTACGCCTTTTATTGCAAATATAGGCTATAAAAGGCTTTCTGTCGATTTTTTTCGCCGCGAAATGAACAAAAAAATTTCAACCTTTTTTTCTGCCTATAAACTACCAATTGATTTTTGATGAGTTTAGGAAAGAATCTTCATCATTCGTTTGTCGTAGTATCGTCAAAAAAGAAATATCGCCGATACTAATATTTTATCGCGCAAAATACTTTAATCGTCGGCGTGCTGTAAAAGACTCGCAACGAGAGATTTGTTGGAAAATAATTACAATAATAAGTAACGACGAGATTAATTCGAAATTTCGATTTTAGAAGGAAACAACAAACTTTTCAATCCCCGCTTGCTAAGGGTAAAAAACTTACGAAATCAGTTTCGAAAGCTCAGCTTGCTCGTACACGTGACATTATCGTTCGAATCAACCCTCCTCTCACCACTCTCGACACGATTTTAGAATAGAAATAGAATTCACCTTTTGTAAACTTCCAACAGGTATCGTAGGGCTTTGCTAAGTCCTCCGTTTCTTCTCAAAATCAAAAACGCACTCTAGCCCTAATAAAATAATAGGACATCCTGTTCTTACGCATTTTTGGAATCTTTCCAGTAACTTCCAAATACTTAATGGCGCTGCGGCGGCGCTATTAAAATCAGCTATAAATATCGTTTCGTTTGGTGTGAAAATTTTCAACTTTTATCATTCGTATCATCGACGAGGCAAAAAATAAAATAACCTTTGATTGACTTAAGTTTGATATCAAATTACCGGACTCGACTATCAATTACGGCGAATAAAAGAGTCTGCTGGCGAAATAATTCTCGATTTAAGTTAGGCCTACTAGCGAGTATTTGCCGTACAAATTTCGTTAGACTAATATTTCGCGTAAGATATTTATTTTAGGCTTTTTCAATATAACTGGACACGGCTCGACTTCAACTTCAGAAATAAAACAGTCTTAACTCCTTCAATTTATTAATGCTACTCTCGCTTACTTCGAGTTCAACTATGAAATTTGAACATTTTTTGTTACATGAGAAGAGGGGAATTCTGAAAGCCATATTTTTGAAATTTTTTCACCCCATCCACCGGATTTTTGATAGTAAAAAATAAAATAATACAAAATAGGATAGTACGAATTTACCAATTAGGAAAATACTTGTTTTTTTTTCACCTATACCGTACCTAAAACATATACCTAGACCGACGGGTAGGTATAACGGTAACTATAGTTTTTTAATTAAGAAAAGTTATATGAGAAAACCTTTCCGGTAAAAACTATCCGCAATTTCAAATAGATAGGTTCGGCGTTTGTTTTTTCGCTGCCAAGCGATCGTTTGTCTTTTGCGATAAGTAACGAATACACGCGCCTTTGAAATGTTTCGCAAGTAAGGCGTCGAATTATAAAGGAGAAAAACGGTTTAGTCGTAGAATTCTCTCGAAAAAACATCGAATCGCTTCGAAATTAAGATTAATGAAAACAGATTTGTATTTAAAAACCGCATCGATGTACCAACAAACAATAAGCGAGCGCGTTAAATTTATCACGAAATTAAGTTATTTTGATAAATCAACTCGGCTCCCTCTCGAAACAGTTTCTAAATCAATTACCTATTCGTACGAACGAATTCGAAAATTATTTTTAAAATCGTTCTATTCGCTATATTAAACGAGAAAAAACCCGCATTACCTATACTTATTTATCGTCTCATTGTTAACTCATTTTTGAACGCGTACAAATTTCAATTTGCTCGAGGCTCCGAAGGATAAAATAACATTCGGCTCAATTATATCCGCGCGTATATCGCGCAAGAGAGGAAGAAACCTTATTAAATAATTAGCGCTAGGTAGCGTTTATACTGTATAGAAAATAGCAATAGCTACCCGAACCTACGAGCAGTATTATTTTGAAACCGCGAGTCCGAAAGTCTCATTTCCAATATCGCGATATTTTGAAATTCTTTCGTAAGACCTCGAAACCAATAAACGACTTTTCTAGAAAAACGCCGCGAATTTCCAGGAATTTCGAATTTTTCGTCACACACGCGGAGTTTCATTTCACGTTCGTCTTAATTATTTTTCGCGTTGATACGAGTTTTCCCGCCAATTTGTAGAGACAAGATTTTCTTTGTAATTCGAAAACAAAGTCGTCTTAAATTACAGTATTTTTTATAATTCGATTAGCAGCGCTGCTCGATTAATTTTCCACATCGGTGATTTTCTCTAAATTAGGTACAGTTCGTTCGTATTACGCGATGCAGTACCATACGCATATTTCACAATTACATATACCAGTACATCGCTACGATGCAGCGGCGGTAGTTTACATTTTTTTGGGTGATCGAAAAAAGAAATAATGTCGCTAGACAGCCATCGAAGGGGGAGGTTGGCGAGAAAACGTGAAATTTGATGTAAAATTATTTCACTATATCGTCAAAATCAAAAGGAACAAGCGTATCGAATCCGAGCGAAGCGAGGGTGAAAATTTTTGTGTAAAAAGGCGTTCAAAATCTGAAATTTCATCATTTTTTGCAACATTTCAGTCGTCACGAGGATTCAGATCCCTCCAACTCGCTCCACTTCAAAATTTGAGGTTTCTATACTTGGAAGAATTTCACTTATTCGAGTTTTGTTTCTTTTCTGATTGCGAATGACGCTGTGTGAAGTCCGTAGACGAAGACGATCGAAAAGTAATTTTAAAAAATAATTTTTTGGGACATTTTTCGAGGTGTAGTCAAAGGCTGGCAGCCCTGCTACGATGCCTAACGAAACTAAAAACTACACGACGCGGGTATCCAATCTTCGATTGGAAAAAAAAAGTTGGCGACACCTTCGAATATCCACGCGCGTATAGCCTATTTTCAAGCTGTGACTTTTTGTTCATTTTTGTTAAACCATCTCGGATGAAAAGCTTTGCCAAGTTGTAGAGCTCGGAGAGACAAACAAAATTTATCGCGTGCTCGTATGGCCTAATTTAAAAATTGAAGGAGCTCGCGATAATAAAATTAAAATCGATGAAAAAATGGTAAAATTTGAATTCGAAGTATCTTACAACTCCTTCAATTTTCAGATTAGGCTAAAAGAGAAATTTCCAAAAAAAAAAAAAAAATGAACGAAGAATCGCGATTTCCAAACTTTGAAGTATCATAGTCCCTTCAATTTTGAGAATAGGCTGCTTGTGTGCGGAAGTATCTTCGATGCTCCCAGAAAGTACTGTCAGCAGCTGAATTTTTTTGTAGAAAAAAATACCGAATAAAATAGGCCATATCGTGAAATTTTACAAAAAAAAAAAACTAAAGTTTACGTTATGTTTCAAAAATTTGCCCTAATCGTTTTTCTTTAAATCTTTTCTTTCTTCGCGCCTGTTCGGGTAAATTCGCAGCAAACAAAAACTCATATCTAGGTATGAGAAAATCTGTATAAGGTTATAGGTATCAACGTAGGCCTACACCTGGTCACCAATGAACAATTTGGAAGGTAAAGGTGCAGCTACGTACCTACTACCTACCGATATGAAATGGCTGAGGGGTTAAGTAAAGAGTGCGCATCAATTTTTAATATCGACGCATCGACGCTGCAAACAGTTATAAAAGACGTGTACAATGTACACTGCTACATAGTATTATATGGTACGTAAAAAAAATATGTATTTTCATTGGGAGAGAATTCAACTGGGATTCATTACTCGGCGACTTGTTTAAAACAATTTAACTCGATATGAACAATTTCCGGTTATTTGTCCTTCTTTAATTGATAACAACGTTGGAAGAATTTTATCATTTTAAATTGCCGAATGACGATGCAAATTGCATTTTCGCCGTTAGTGGCGCATGCCGCGCTGCCTTCGCCTCACCTTACCGCAACTTTCATACATTATGCGCTGCGGTTTGTTTCGCGCTTTTTCTATCGAGTCTTTCGCTAGCGTACTCGATAAGACAGCGGAAGGACAATATAAGGTGGTTGTGCCCAATCGCGATGAAAAAATTCAAATGGTATAATACGTTATAGGTTGCGGTTAAGTACCTTTTTTCAAAAATTTTTGGCTCGGGTGGAAAATTAAATTCATCGTCGGAAAATAATAGGTAGATAAACGTCGAGACAGGTTAAATTACTAAGCGGAACGATTAGATATATGTACCTATGTTGACGACGAGACGATGTATACGTATATGTATTATAATGCGAATAAGAAAAAATAAAAATGGAATAAATTAAAAATACGGATAGAAAGATACGCTCAACAACAACAACAACCACCATCACCACCACTGCAGTTACTACAACCACAACGCAGAGTGTACAGTGCAGTGTTAACTGATAATTTCAATCAAACCCTATAACTAGTCTATTGATGAAACGATTGGCGCGAGATAAAAAGTTGTACGTACGGATGATATACGTAAGCTTTACCCTCTTCAGCACGCAGCCGTACACCCATAACTAAATGCTTATACTATATATGGAGACGACGAATCATATACATAAAACAATAATTATATACGCTCCACCGTGGTGCAGGTTTTCTCCTTATACAAGCGCGCACATGAAGACTTGGCGTTACCATCGTTCTCCAACATTGAAAAAACAACACTAACTCCTCGATGGTTGGCCATAGGTGGGTGTATCGTCTATTTTATGGTAATTTCTGCACTTTCACCGTGTAAAAAGGCGCCTAAATAAGACGCTAGTGTGCCGTATAAAAAGAGCAGAGAAGATCGAGGGAGATGTGCGAAGGGCGGCGGCGCGGCGGCGAGAGGTTACATATTTCGCGATTCGTGCTTAATTTACATTTTAATTTTCGATTGAAATCTGGATTCTTTATGGAGTTTACCTTATTTAGATATGGTTTACGTGAGATGTCCGTAAACATGTACCCCGCTCCGCTCTTCTAGAATGATAAATGCGCCTTGCTCGAAACACCAAATACTAATTATCAATTTTTTACACTTTCGTAAGCCGATCGATGTTGCTGCGTTATCCACCAGTGTATCAAGTACCAAGTGCACCAGTAAAAGTGTAGGTTTAGGTATCGAGGTACATACATACGGACTGAAAAATCATCTCGCTAATAGGTTTTCGTATAAATCACCGAGCTCTTTTAGAAATTTGCGTTTTCGTAGGTTACTGGCGGCGCGGCGTCACCGACGCGGCGCCGCGCCGGCTGGACTACCAGTAGGCTGTACAAGTGTACACCTATTACCTACCTAAATTGATTTGCCAAAAGAAAAAGGAATATTTAAGGTGAAAAAAACACGGCACTTTTGCAGATACCAGGTTCGAAAATTTCAGGCGAATTGCCCCCTTTTAGCGGCGTTGCTTTTCAAACGATTCGTCCCCTCCGAATATAGCTTATTTTACATTCGCCGCGTCGGCGTTATTTTATCTCGTTTATTATAATTTTGATTCGAAGCGCAAACGTTTACGTACCGAAGGAAATGAGAAAAATTAAACGTAACTACGACAAGAGTGGGTACACGATTGTCAGCTGAAATCGAAGGTATCTAATCTATTGCACGTGATTGATAAGGCTCGAATTGAACAAAATCAATTGTATCCCAAGTAACTTCGTTCGTATCACTTTTGATTTATTTTCACATAAGTAAATCGCGGTACCATCGACTTATGCTTCGGAAGCGCAGCGACTTGACGCGGCTGATGCGAGGTGACTATAGTTACGTCGCTCGCATCTGGTCACTGAGAGGGAGGGCATCTGTACTAGTTTTTTGTGAAAAACCGAGGCAAAACAAGAGACGAAACGGGATGTAGGGTGTGTGCAAAGCCATTCCGCAAAATGGATTCGGGAATTCGGTGTTCGGGGAAAAAGTCATTCGGGAAAAGCATTGTTACAGAAACCGGATTCGGGTAAATGTACCAGAATCCTTTTTTACATACCTATCGAAGCTTTTTTTTGAATTTTTCTTCAACTTACAACCAAAAAAACAAATTACATAATTATAGCCTAATCTGAATTTGGCCCACTAAAAAGTTAAAAATCCGCGACCTCGATAGTAAATCCGTGAATTTTCCACGACTTCCACGACTCCTTTTTGAAATCCACGACGTTTCCACGATTTCCACGACCTGTTAGAAACCCTGGGGTACAAAGGGTGCATTTATACCGGGCCTGGATTTTTTCCGAGCATCTGTAAAAGTAAGCCCGAGCTAAATTTTACGACCCCCTTAGAAAAATAGAGAAAAATTACAGGTCCGTGTAAAAAAACTGTGCAATAATAGTCGTACTCTCGTAGGCTTAACTTGTAAGTGGCCAAAGGGGGGGGGGAGGCAGATACAGAATAATACAAGATGAGTAGATAAAATTAATGCTAGTACTCGGGCTCGATAAATTTCATTATTTTAGCAATATACGTAACGCGTAATTTTCAAAATTTTTTATGTAAAATCACACGTGATTACCCCCTAGAATTGACTGTCTGACTACGCTACTGCAATTGAATATTCTAAACAGTTGTCCTTTCCAATACAGTTCAAAAAAATTGAAGGATACGAGGACGTTCGTCGGAGACCAGTTCCTCGATGAAATAATTCTAATAAAAAAAAAGTCTGTAAAATTATTGTACTGGGGCCTCTCGCGGCTCTAGCCATCACTGGATCGCAGAAATGCGAGTACACGAGAGTACACTGCGCTTTAGATCTGGGTGTAATTAGCGCGAGGCTTTTGGTAGGTACTGCGAAGTAAGCATACGAGTATAGATAACAGGGTACCTATCAAAATAAAAAGTAGTTTCCTTCGATGAAAACGAAACTATAATACTCGTACGTAGTGTTACCAATAAAAAAGACGCGAGATATAAAATCACTTTCCGTTCCGTTTATACGTTAAATATTGCGACCGGTGACACGACTTTGTACGAGTAAGGAGGAAAAAAGACACGCGTCGATATCTTTTTCGCGAATAGCTCAGATTTTGCCATCGTGAGGTGTCGCATTCTGTAATACTTGCGGTGGAAAACTTGTACGCCCGTCGCCCGTACGAAAAGGGCATGTTTTCTTTAGCAGTGCTATCTATGAAATAAGACGAAATAGTTGCGAGCTTTCAACTTTTAGTCAAAGATCGAGTATTTTGCTCGGATTTTGGAAGGCGACGCGCGTTGAAGCGCGAGCCAAAACCACGTGCGCTAAAAATCTGGAAAATTCTTCGTTCGTACTTTTCTTTTTTTTCGCCTAAATTGGCGGAAAACCTACTCGTAAAAATGGCGGCAGTGAAATACGTTCGTTAGACGTGTGAATTGTAATTACGTAAAAGGCCTAAGCCGCTAAAACCGGCATCGCATCGATACAGCCATTTTCATTCAACAGGCGATCGATGGTTTTTTTCTTCGCTCAAACGACCTTCACTCCTTACGCACGTTGTTAGGGTTCAAATTTGAAGCGGGAATCTCGCGGTGCAAAGCACCCACCGTTCCGCCTACGAGAATTCAAACCGTTTCGTATCGAGCCTAAAGATAGTTTTCCGCTCTAAATCACGGAATGCGCGCACGAAAGGTTTTTTTTTTTTCCACTCTCCGTCTTCATCTGAACTCGGTTAGTGAGTTTGGGGCGCGACAGCTACTTTTCAAGGTTCCAAGTTTTCGGCACAACGTCGAATGCCGCGCTACAGGTACCTGGACCCGCACCTACTGATGTGAAAATCGGTCGCCAAAAAGCGAGTTCCGTATCGGAGAAAAAAGTTGAGCGGAGAAAAAAACAAACTTTCTCGTTACTCGCCCACGTTTGGGCAGCGCCGCGCCGCGCTACAATACCGCAGCAATGACTAAACGCGGTTAATTATTCAGCTCGTAAATTAAATAAAAACAAGTAACCCGCTTTCGAGTTGGCGAAAAAAACAAACGTTCCATTTACAAAAGAATGAGGGCCTGGCTCGGCTGCCGCACGCGAAGAAGAAAGCTTTTCCTCTTTCCTATTTCCCATACCGATGGTGGAAAGGTCCTACGTTGGTTAGGGCTACGTTCGCTTCGCTTACTCGCGTGTTCGTTGACGAATTTCCGAGTAGATATCAGCGGGAAAAGAAAAAATATATGGAGCCGGTTGAACAGCAGAAGGAGAAGAATGAGGAGAGGAAGAGGAAGAGGAGAAGGAAAAAAACGCCAACTTGCGCTTTTGGGCCAACCGTGACGTAACATTCATTCATACATTAATATCGATTCGAAACCATGGCCAAGGCCATCGTTCTCTTCCTTCCTACACCCTTTTCTTTTATCCTTTTTGGCACGTGCTTTCAATGTCACATCAGCCGCTATCGCGTACCGCGTACATACCGCCGCGCCCCAGTCGCTGGGGCCCTTCTGCAAACTTCCCTCGATGCATCTTTCATTTCTCAACTGGTCAGCATCGGATAGCGCAGATCTACTCGCGTAACTTTCCGAAACGAACCGCGCTAATTTAACGAATACTCGGACGTAGGCCTATCTACGTACTACCAACGATTATATAGAAGGGGAGAGCAACTACCAGTAGTTCAATATGTACAAGGTATTTACGAAAGAATGAAACGAAAAGAGCGAATTTTCATCGGGCCAATGGCTCGGCAAACCTACAACCATATCTTTCGATTCGAACATTACCCATTTAAATACGGATATCTCTCGTCGACATTTTGCTATTTATTCGATGCCCAAATTGTTTCGAAGAAAATTTCCTCGCGTTAGCGCTGTTCGGGAAATTCGTGAAAATTATTTAAAAATTCTAACAAAAAATAACGAAATAAGTACCTACGATTAAAACTGATTAAAACCGCGAAAACTTGGCAGAGAAATTACCGAATGATGGAAGATACTCGTACACTTTTATACGCGGGTATTTTAAATAGGTATACCGATATTTCAACTTGAAAAATGCGGTATTTCTGTCGAACGCGGCAGCCTTGAAATTTGGCATATTTTTTAAACTGAGCTTTTTACAAAAAAGTTCAACGTTGAATTATCAAAGTTTTATTCGGATTATCCAAAGGGTTCCTCAACTTGAAAACAGCAACCAGCTATAACATCCGTCGAAAATAATGTATATGGCGCTTGGAACTAACGAAGCGCCAACTATCGACCCTCTATCGCAAATGAGGGAGGAGGGGCCTGGGAAAACCAAGTTCTTATGCTACAAATCTAGTCGTAAGTGTGTCTTATAATATCTACAAATACATCGCCCGCATATATTTTGTAACATCCCACCAACTTTTTTTGGCCAATCGAAACTTTTGCGTACCTATTCTCAATTTTTTAAAGAATTGCCGGTGATAATTCCTTTCAAAATAGGTATACGATACGAGACTTTTCAATACATATATACTCTACTTCTAAATTTACACCATATTTCGACCTCGTAGAAAGGTAAGTACCTCTCGTTGTACATTTTTAGATTTCTAAAATTGAAGAGAATCCGGCTAAATGTAGTATAAAGCTTTGGTACGATTCGTTTTTCAGTTAATTCGAAACAGAATGAAACTTTACCGACTGAGAGGTTTTTTTTTTTGCTCAAACTGGAACTAACGTAAGAACTAGAATAAATAATTGTCACGCTAAGTAAAAATCTTCCACCTTCGTTTCGTCGACAGTTGCTCTTTTTCCCCTCACTCATCTACACCTACAGCCGCTGCAGATGCAGCACACGGTCGCGGTAACGCGAGGAGGAACCAAATTCTTAATCTTCTACCAATGAAAATTTTCAACGCAGAGCTGCATGTCAAATACGTAGGTACATAGAAATTGAAAACCAGTTCTACATAATTGGCCCAACATTTTATAATGTATTAGTACGTACATTCGAATATGCAAAGCGAATGTAAAAAAAATTGTTAAATATTTTATCGAATAGAATTTTTCGTTTATTGGAATATATGTGTACTTAACTAATGTATCCAGGTACGAACCACGAAGCGGGTAATTAAATTTCGGATAAAAAAATCACATCACGTGAAAAATTTCAACCACACAGTGACATATTCGTGATGTCCAGCTGATTGTTATTTTATAAAATGATTTCGTTAAAATTGAAAATTTCTCTATTTTCTTTTTCAATCACGGTCTTACCAACAATTGGGCATTACTTCTTACCTAGTTAGGGTGTAGTCAGTGACGGTTTCGGAGGGGGGTGCACTGGTTCACGGAGTCTGGCAGACCTCCTTTCAATATTTTTAAAAATTAGTAAAAAAATTGAGCAAATGTCGGAAAAATTTGACAAAACGGCAAAATATGGCAAAATTCGGAATATTAGAAGTCTCAGACATCCCCCCTCCACCACCACCACCACCACCACCACAACCATATGATCTGAATCCTTCACTTGACGGAGTACATATTTTGTATTTTGACCAAATTCGCAGAGATAATACACTTCGGGTAAAAAGTCCACCGCACGAAATTAAATTTCCTTAGATGAAAGGAAGCGGTGCTGTACTACAAACCCTCGGAGTGGGGTCATTTCCAAAAAAACCCCGCAGTTTTCGATTTGCTAGGCTTTTTTTAAAAAAACTCCGCGCGTACATTTTATACATACGTGCGCGATAGTGTACTCGTCAGATAATTTTTACTTCTTCAAACATTTTCGTAATTTAATTACGTTTCGTTTACGAGACCCTGAGAACATTTACGGTCCAAGTATTTTGGCACTGCGGATCGAAATGCAGTTGGTTTTGCGCGGCCGGTGCGCCACGCCACATCGCCACAACTTCAATTATAACGCGAAATGCAGAAATTTTTTTCTAAAAATAAAATTTTCATCGATGAAAACCTGTCCGTCATTACCAACTGAAATATTGCGGCGATAAATTACCGATACAAAATATCGTATACACGTATCCTGTATTTGCGTAAACGAAGGTATATAGATACTTATAAGACTGGAAATAGCTATACCTAACCTACGAGGTCTTGAAACTGCATTTTTTTCTCGAAAAAAATTGGCGTTTCCGAAGATGAAAAAATGGCAAAATGTGTTAAAATCGCGAGGGGGTATCGGTTTGGTAGGTACTAGGTACTATAGGTATTTAGGTAAGTAGTACCGAAGGAAAGAATACGAAAATTTCGCAATACCCTAAATACTTTACGGTATAAATAATCTATGAAATGATACTTTTTTCTTACCGGTATGAAGTCGAAAACTGCAAAGTAAATCTCCATTCAAATCACCGAACTGAAACAAAATAAAGAGAAAAATTAAATAAATACCGCGTAACTAATATACACTACGAAAGTGCACTACTGCGAACATTATTTAGATGTACCTCGCTAAACTACCCCTGTCAGAAAAGAAGTAACAAAGGCAAAGTTCAATTTACAAGGAGATGAAAATTGAAAAAGGGTCGAATTGGGTTCAGATGGTACCATGTGAGAAGTGAAAACCTAGCCCCCTTATTTGTCGATGCCACGGTGAGATTTTGAAATGCATTTTCAGATTTTATTGATCGAGCTGATATCTCACATCGCGCATCGTTCGTAATTCAAGCAATCGTAGAGTTATACGGATATATGATAGATATAGGAATTTGCTAATCGATACGCGCGAGTATAATATTCTTCGAGCATTGTCGCAAGGACAACGGAAGTCAAGTGGTCAACTATTTCGGCAACCCTTGATTTTTATAACGAAGTCCGCGTAATTCTAACGAATCGCACTTCGATGAAACTCAAATATACCTCATCGATGGTTATTTTAGGAATAGAAGCGTAGTACACACCACACATCCGCTATTTTGTAGTATGTACGAGTAAAATGTCGAAGGAGTTCTTATCCTTGAACTTTTTTTTTTCAATTACTCGAATATTTCGGTCTAACGAGCGAGTTATTTTGAATTTGCTAAGTTCAACCGATCGGAATGAGAAAAGGTCGGGGAAAAGTACTGAAATGTTCGAGAGGTGCCATTCAAAAAAATTTCACGCACCTGCTGTCTTAATACGTAGGTACGAGTAAGTATTTACACAGGGAAATTTGAGGGGGGGGGGGGGGGGGGGGGGGGGGGGGGCGGAAGAAACACACATACGCGTATACGCAAATATACGCTTTTGCAAGTATATTATTTTCGGGTTCGTTTTGACTGTTGAAGAACAAAACTCAAACGCAACGCGTTGGCACTTGATACTCGTACATAAAAAACGAAAAGACCTTTAAAACGATGATATTTGCGAGTCACTTGAGATGGAGAACAGGGCAGGGATCGGAAAAGCGGACGCGGAGGCGGCTCACGCTCATTTCGCGCGGTCACTCGTCATACGAAGCACTCGACTTTGCCCATACATTAATATCAAGTACGACGATGTACGAGTATCTATACTGTATCTTTTTGACCTACACGAACTATCCTATACATACGAATGTAAGTGTCGGAAAAGTCGATGTACGGTATACGAATAGGTATACGTCAGCGACCACCATTGAAGGGCTCGGCACGCCATCATACGCGCCGAGTATTTCGGTATTTCTCACGTAATCGTTAGGCCTATCAGCAGCGTTTAGTTACAATTATCTCCACAAAAATTACGAATATCGACAAATTAATCGTCGCGAGTAAACTACGAATTAATTAGAGGTACGTATAACCGTATATACGTCTACCTCTGTCCTCTACGCAATCGTAGTCGCGCTAATAGCACGACGCTTTCGCGAATGCACAAGAATCGAGCATGCAAATCGTTCGACACAAACAGAGTGACCGCGTGAGTCATTCGCAGAACCACCAGCACCAGCACCAGCTCCTGTGGCTGTATCTATGCATTTCGCTGCCACGCCAATCGCGAATTATTTACGTATCGATCGATAAGGGAATTTCGAGTCGAACTAGAGCCCGCCGCACCGCCGCGTCGCCGCGTCCGACTCAACAAGTATCTAGATGAGCAATTTTTCATTCGTTCTTTTCATTTAAACGATTTTTCTCCATGTTTTGGTTCGCTACAGCGATACAAAGATCAGCTCATTTCACGTATTCGGTGCGTACAGAAAAATTGTCAACCGGCCAAAATTTTAATAAAGCAACTTTTCTAATTCGTTCAAAATATACGTACATACGTAAGAATATGTAAATGTATCTACATAGCTATCCGCATCCACATGTTTTGCGTACACTTACGTAAAATAAAAAAAAAAACAGCGGCGTTATCACTGCTATGCGAGTTAAAATGTCACAGTGGTCGTTTTCGTTTTAAAAATGAACTCGCCAAATCACGCGGTACAACATTAGTCACAACGTAAAAATATCGCGCGATTATTTATGAAATCGCGATGCGATGCGATGTGATGCGGCGGCGCCGCGCCGCGCCGCGCGACTAATTGATGGTGGATTTGACGATTGTATCGTATGTGATGCGTTATTTTCTGCGTGTGTTACTTCGATCAAACTGATATCTATCGGCTAGTCCTACTTCATCTGCGATCAACCTATTCGAAAAGTGATCTAAGCATCTGGGTAAGTAAAACGATAACAATTCGAGTCACTTCAGTACAGCATTTGAGCGAAACCCGCTGCTCGAGAAGGTTCAATTTCCACCTATTTCGCGCGCCAATTTGACCGAATTTTTACCCCATTCCTATACTAGGTCAGCAAGACCCGATATCAACATTTTTAGGTACTGAGATTTCTCTCGGGTTGCACGAAGTTGATTGAAACACGATTGACCAAAAGGGCAACACTAATGAGCGATAGTGTGGAATGAAATTACAATCGCGCAGCAGCGTAGGAAATTTGAAAACCCAGGGACGGCAAAAGGGAGACGCAGAGGTGCAACTGCATGGAGCCCAAATTTTTCGAAACCTTCGAGGGACCGTCCAAGGAAGCCAAGTTTGTCAAAGGCCAAAAATTAAATACTACTCGAAGAAACGAAATTCAGTGAAAATTATTAAAAATATTGTTTAAGTAGTTCAAATTTCGAAAAATGTTGAAAATTTTCAGAAAAATTAAAGGAAGTAAAACTTATCAAAAAATCATTAAAATTGTTGAAAATCCGGTAAAAATTATTGCAATCGTCGTAAAAATTGGTAAAAATATGGTAGAAGTGGTCAAAAAATTACGGATTAATTGCAAAAATTGTGAAACTGTCGAGATTTTCTTAAAAACTATTTTAAAAAATGACGAATTTGGCCAAAAACTCATAAAAATAATAAAAATGTTCGCAAAAATTAGTAAAAATATGCTGAAACGATCAAAAAAAGCCCCCCCCCCCTATTTCCATACTATATTACCCACGAAACTATAAAACATAGGAGTCGGGGTATTTCGTCACGTTTTTCGCGGGATTACCCTTAGCGCATATCCTATGCTAAATCGTGAAAACTGTCGAGAATTCTGTTGAAATTTCTTAAATTTTCATTAAAAGCAGCAAAAACTTGGTTGAAAGAAATATTGGTCCAATAAAAAAATCTGAAGACACCCGATACGAAAGGAAATTTTCTGCTCTACAAGTTTGGTTCTCATAAATTTTCGTGAAAAATGCCAATTGTTCGCCGAAATTGGGAGACCTAACTGAAATCGTGGATTGTTTTCCTTTCATTCGAATGATGGAAATCTGAAATCTCAATAGAGAGACACGCGACATAGGACATACATTAAGTGCCAGCCCTCTTGAACGTACCTTGACCTATGTCGACCTATAGTATCGAGAAGGACAGATACTTAGAAAACGATTACGCAGCATCGCGAGTACGAATATACCAAAAACGATACACGTACAAAGGTACACGTTTTACAATAAATAGGGCAGAATGTACGAGCCGCTGGCTGCCGGCATCGACACACTGCAGATGGGGCACACACCGCGCTATTCGTACGTTAGATTCTCTCGAAGTTTAGAAAACAAACCTCGCTTTAAAAACAAAAATAGACCGAACTATTAATAGAGCATTCGTTTGGTTTTCGTGGGATGTAACCATAGGAGGTAAGCATAAGCAGCGAGCGTACGACTGTATGGCCGAATATTTGGCAACGTTTTCGAGAAACTTTCGAGAGAGCGATAATTTTTTAAATTGTTACCGATCGTTTGCGCCGAGAGATATAGAAATTCTTAGGTCGCTTCGCCTCGCGACTCGCGTACACACAGGAACCAAGTACTTTGCTTCGTCATTGCGTCGTCGAGCTTACTTATTTGTCGCGTAATAGGCTCGCTGACGAAGCTTGCATCGGAAATGTGCTTCGAACTTCGCATTAACCGATACGCGGTATGTTTGACTGGTATATCTTGTATTTTCCCAAAAAAAAAAAAAAAAAAAAAAAAAACCGTTCACACATACTGATAGTGATAGTGTTCCTTCCGTTCATCCGCTCTACACCGATAACCGATAAAACGTTTATTTTCCACAATGAAACATTCGAGTGACCAGTCATACAATTATGCAGTTCCAATTTATAAAATTATCTAGGGAATATGAATTGTCCGAGCGCAACGTTGGTACGACGAACGACGTAGACGACTTGCGAGCATTTTTTTTAGATTTCTAAAAATGTTGACAAAATACTAAACAGCCGAGCAGCGGGTTAGATAACTTCGACTGGGCTGGTAATTGCGAATTTTTCAGTCAGGGCAAATTGAATTGTAATCGAGGCGTGGAAATTTAATGAAAGTAATGAAGACAGCTACGAAGCAGTGTTGGAAAAACCGAAACTCAAACTGAAACCGAAACCGAAAAAAACCGAAAAAAACTGAAACTGAAACTGAAACCGAAACTGAAACGTGAAAACCGAAAACTGATAACTAAAACTGAAATTATTTCAGTTTCAGTTTTCAATGTTTTTATCCCTTTTTTTAACGTGATAAACAGTCTAAAATCCAAAACTTTC
>FIZU01000224.1:0-12433 GCA_900064475.1 Pseudococcus longispinus
TGCCGATTTTTCAAAATTTTCGGCAATATCTCACCGAAAGCGCAAGATTTGCCGATTTTTTTGACGGACTTTCAACTGGGGGGGTGTTCCACCTCCCCACACCCCCCCGTTGTTTCGTCTCTGGTTTCAGACATTTTCCGAAATTTCCACAAATTTTACGACATTTTAAAAAAATATTTATAAAAAATTACACGAAGTTAAATTTTTAAAAAATGGTATTTTTAGAATTTTCAAACATTTTTTTTCATTGTTTTCTGTTCTTTTAGAGTAATTTTTCAAAGTAGATCAATTTGACGAAGTTTCAGGGAAATGAATAAATCAAGCAATTAAATTTCCCCATTTTTTAAAAATTATTTTTGATCGATAATTCAACTCTATTATCTCACCTTGAAACATATCCTTGTTAATGATCAAAATTCACTAGAAAAATTGAGGTTAATTTGAATTAACTGAATGAAAAAAATTAAAAATTGATTAAAATTCATTGCAAATTGAAGCATTCATTTTTTTTCATTTCACCAAATCGAAAAAGTTTATTTAAAATTCAAGTTCTATGGAAATATCGACAAATTTCTCTCCTCCCTCTTTTTTTTTATTCTGCATCCTTCAAAAAACACAATCAAAACTTGATCAAAATAACTGTATAAGTCGAATCTCTGAAAAGTGAAGTTGAAGAAATTTCGGTGAAAATTGTGATTTTAATGGAATCATCCAAAAATACAACGTTCTGCAATAGGTAGCTAAAATTGCTGAATGTGCATAAGTTTCTGAAGGAGAAAAAAATTGAATTTAATGACATGCCATCAAAATTCAAAAAAAATGTTCAATTTTCACTGAATGAAGAGAAATTGTCATTTGAACTAAAAATAAAAAGACATTTTATCATTTTTTTTAAACGAATTTGCAGAAATTTATGAAAAAATGAACTCCAACCTTGAAATAAATCAACACAGAATTTCTTCAGCAGATTCTCCTGTATTTTCGGAAAGTAATTTTGCAAGGAGGTAGGTGGTATTGGAGGGGGAGGGGGGTAATTAGCAAATCTACTTCTATAAATAGGTCATTAGAATCAAGAACTACATTTAATCACTTTTTTTTTGTACGAGACAACGTTTCAGAAATCCATTTCAAAAATAGGTAAGTAATTTTTTTCAAATAATGAAAAATGAAAAAAATACCTACAGACAAAAAGAAAGATAAAATTAGAAAAAAATATTTTTCATTCGTCACAAAAATGGATCACTTTATTTTTATTTACCCAAAAAATTAGACCTTTTCACCCTCCAAACTGATGGCAACCCTTCCCAAAACACCACAAAATCAATACATATCTTCTTCACTTACTCGTAATCAACATAAAATCCAAATACACCATTAACAAATCACACCAAAGGCAAAGTATCACATTCGCAACTCCACACACGACTAAAAACCTTGACGTTCGTTTACTTTCGCGAAACGATACCATTTAAAAATACATTAAAATTAAACGTACTTATTGAAACTATAAACGACGATAAAATATTATAATCACTTTCTACTCATTTCGGTAGGAAATCACTTACACATTGTCAACTTTTACTTCGATTACTCACACGTCGAATGAATCACTTAGGTAATACCACGGAGCATTTTTGCGGTAGTAAATCCCCACAAACCTCTCCCTTCAGCATCTCCAATAAAACCCATCAATCGATGCGAAAAATCTTTTGGTAACCCCTCGCAGAGGTAAATTTACGTGGCACGATGATAATCCTCGATACAATTAAGATTACTTCAAAGTGTATTATTACACAGCTGACAAGAGTACGAGTAGTGGTATTTCCCATTATTATGAAAGAATGGTCAAAAACACGTGTCATTGTTCCGTTTGATACACGCAGAGTAGCCACAGAGCCAAAGAAATGCTAACGTTATTAATTTCACTGGGTAGAGTACAATTCGGCTTTGCTTTGGTCTTTTTTTTTCTTCTTCGACTTGCAACTATTGTCATTCCATTGTATGGCGGATTTTTATTCAACGTTTCATTATAAATTGAAAGTTTTATGGCCTATGGAAGAGGATTTGGATGAAATTCGTGCCATGCCATAGCACAACAGCAGATGACAATAGTCAATAACCTTTCGGATCGGGTTGATCAAATGTTGCCAATTCTGTTGTGCGATCGTGATGATGACTTGATTATACAGGTATGTACAAATAATTACATACGATAACATAATATGTCAAGATAACGTGTCCATTGAACCACGATACCTTTCTAATTGCCAACTACGAGTACGGATGTTCATCGGGATATCTTATCGAGTTAGTCTATTTTTGAAAAATATTCTTTCAGACTTGCGTAGGTCGAAGATATGGTTACAGGTTGATTTCCGCAGCGTTTGTTGGCTATATTAATAATTCCGCAGATGAGTTTCACGGCTGGTTGAATCGAACATGGTCTGAGTCGACGTCGTATGACCCAATAATTACGTTACCAACATAACCATACCTGCTGTCAACCAGATACAACTTCGCAACAGCAAAGAAAAACCGGCCATACGTTTATGTAATTTTTTTACCAATGGTTCCCGTTACCTTACGCATGTGTGAGGCACTCGAATACATATTTATACCAGAAACTTATTCGTATATCGAGTAAAAGTACCAGTAATCTTTACAAGGGGCGAAAAATCTTAATTTAAAACAGCCCGAGGGGTCGTGAAATTGAAAAATTTGACCTAGAATGCGCATGAGTTGGTTATTTTTGAACTTGATCTTGGCTTTGTGAAAGATCACACAAATCGATCGTAGCAGCTGCCTTGATCTCGAACGTATATTAATGAAGCGTGCGAAATTATACACCATGGTTGCATTGTACGAGTTCGTATAAATACCTCGGTGCATTCTTTTGTTCATTAATAGGCAAATAAACATCACACTTGCGCAATGTATCAATGGAATCGCATATAAAGTTGATATACGAATGCGAAATGAAGTCATTGTTTGACGATATATCTCCGGAAACGATTGTATTATTTTATGACCGCCAGTTCGCACTCGCAGACGTAATAAGGGTAATGGTGGTTTCACTTTTGATGTGAATGATTTCCGAGCTCGTTTTTTGTCATCTTTGCGGCTCGAAACGATGGAGGTAGAATGTAGGTAATTTAATTGTTGTACCGGTGTCCTAGTTGAGGTGTAGTTATGTGTGGGTTTTTATGGAGATTGGAATTTGGAACGTGGCAGAGGTTTTAATTGTCTGAACCTAGTTTTTAACTGTTTTTTTTGAAAGGTCGAAACATTAATTTCGATTTTACGAGTGTTGGGGATCAATTAGAGAAATGGAGGTAATTTTTTTTACAAATCGGATTATCGAAAAATGCTCGAAATGGTTCGATTTATCAATTTAATGTTCGTAATGTTTGGATGTTTAATGTTGATGAACGAAAAAAAAATTCAGTTCAGTGAACTTGTCTGCAAAAATCATTGCTAGATCGTTTCATGAAATGTAAAATAATTCATTTCCCTCCACCCCTCCCCTCTTCCATGTCTCATAGAATTTCAATTTTTCTACACACAATGTTCAATTGTTCAATTATCAATCCATAGGCTAATTTTTGAACCAAAACCAAAGATACAAGTCCCAGTTCATTTTTAGGAGGGAAAGATGATGATGAAAATTCCAACAAAAATTAAGGAAAGTTTAATTTCTGCAACTTTTTACACAAAATTTTAATTGATTTCACCAGTTATTCTGTCAATTAGTTCAATTTCGGTTATTTTTAATTTTTGAGCGATGATGTGAGAGGGCTGTTTACTGAAAATGATACCATATTTCTGAAATTAATCTTTTTGAGGCTATCATCATTTTAATTCACATGAGACAGAAATAAGGAGAGATGAAAAAGAAGAAAAATAACGAATAATTTTTTAAAATTGATGGATTTTTCAGAGAATCTGATTTTCAATCAATTCTGCCAAAAAATATTCATCTCGTGTATTTTTTCACACTCTTCTTTCTCCTCTCCTCCCAAAAAATGGACATAGTATTTTTATAATTTTTCGATCAAATATTTCGGAAATTTATGAAAAAACACGATTTTTTTTTAAATTCACAAAAATACTATTTCACAAGTTCGTAAATCAAAATTTAATTAAATTTTTTCAAATAAGAAAAGTCCATTTAACCCCCCCCCCTCCCCTCTCTTCCTCCCGATTTCCACTTTCATTTTCCCCCAATTTTTATGGTTTTATTACCAAATCCTCGAACAAAAAAGACATTAAATTTTGGTATAAACTAAAATTAAATTCACGACGATTACTCGAAAAGTGAATTTTTAACATTTTCAACGCACAATTTGAAACAACTTTCAGTTTTCCGACCTAATTGGAAGAAATTATGAATTTTTTCAAAAAAATTTACGATAGCAGGTACACGTGACCTCAATGGAAATTCATATCCATAAAATTACTTAAAAAGTGTAATGATGAACAAAAAAGAGAATTTTTTCTCATCAATACTCATACATCGAAGACTTGATACACAAAACTGCACTAAACTTGAGACACATTTGGCAGCCAAAATCGCTCAATGATGCCAAAACTGATGAATTATGGTAAGACGAAAAAATTGGCAAAATTTTGCCAGAATTTTGGCTAACTAATATATGGACAATTGTCCCAAATCGTTGAAACGGGGCCACCAAGCTGGCCTTTTCAGCATATTGAAACAAATCTACGAAAATATCAGGTTTTGAGTGACAATAAAAAACGAGAGCAATTCATTTAAATGATTTTATGATTTTTTTTTATCGAAATACATCAGGGTTTACACAGGAATGAAAAGCTGAAAATTCTTTTGGTAACACCCCCCCCCCCCTCCTCCACCAAAAATAACTTGAAACTTTTTTCAGGGAAAAAGCTCATAAATCATGAAGATTATTTTCCAAAATTTCAGTTACTTTCCACTTACTTTTCTGGTCAGAAAACGGTCAAAGTGCGAATATTTTTTAATATTGCATTATTTTTTAGGATTTTTAGTTGGTCAAATAATATTGGTTGGGGCCGTTGGGGGGGTGTTGATTATTTCCAAAATTGAACAACAGATTCCCAAAATTCGAACAATATCTGGAAACCCCATGAAAAAACCTTGTGTCAGTTCGCCAGCTTCCTCCAATGGATTGATTTTGACCATTTTTTTTAAATATTTTTTTTTGACGTATCATCGACATCAAGGTCAGAATTTTATAATTTTTTAACGCTTTTTCAACTTTTTTGGAAACAATTTTCAAATTTAGGACCGAAAAAAAACAGTACGTATTTTGTGATTTTTCAACATTTGACCGTTTTGGAGAAAATTTTAAAGTTTGAGGCAGAAAAAATTAAAATTTCGTAATTTTTTAACATCTTTTCAACCCTTTTGAACAAAAATTTCAAGGGCAGATAAAACTTTATCAATATTTGATGAACTTGTAAACTAAAATTTTCAACAAAATCAAAATTTCGTAATTTTTGAACATCTTTTCAACTTTTTTGGAAAAAATTTTCAAGGACAAACAGAATCATTTCTTATTTTTCAAGATTTGATAAATCTGAAAACTTTTTTGGAAAAAATTTTCAAATTTGGGACAGAGAAAAATCAAAATTTCGTAATTTTTTAACATCTTTTCAATATTTTTGGAAAAAATTTTCTGGGCCAGACAAAATCAAAATATTTTTCAATATTTGATAAATCTGTAAACTTTTTTGAAGAAAATATTCAACTTTGTTCAATTTTTTGTTCAGCAGCATCTCCTAATGAACCGATTTCAACCATATTATTTTCAAAATGTTTCTTTTGACGAGTAGATGTGTCACTCATCATGCATCAAGGTTCAAAAAATTTCAAATTTGGGGGCCAAAATATCATAGTTTTGTCATTTTTTAAAAACTTTTGACATTTTTACAATTTTTTTGGAATTAAAAAAAGTAGAAAACCGAGTGACAGTTCGCTAACCTCACTCAATGGAATGATTTTGACCATATTTTGGATCAATTTTGACAAGGTCTCTTATTTCGTATATTATAAGTTTTTGAAAATAATTTATCGGGGTGTGAGAGGAAAATTGATAAATGCACCTTTAAGGAGTAAAATAACACTTACAACTCAATTGAATAAATTATAGGTACTTGGAGAATTTTTGCAAGGCGTATTTTTCTTCAATGATGAATCGAATCGAAAAAATAAGTATGGGATATCAATCGTACGAAATTTTCAATTTGCACACTATCATTCAGAAAATTCATCATTCCACCCCTCCCCTCCCCTCCCAAATTTTGAATTCATTTACATCTCTCCTCGGCCAAATACATCAATTCGTAATATTCCGATGACTTCAACGATCATACACTCACCAAAACTATGCCACTTTCCAACCAGCATCATACCATATCTCCAAAACAACACCTTATTTCACAATTCCACCCACAACTTGACAAACACACCTATGGTAAGGCCAACCTCAAACCAATATAGGCCTTGGATAGTAAAAAAAAACACACAACAACATGATTCACAAAACGAAAGTACACTACATACATCCTACGTACTTGGAAATAGCACTTTCTATAAGATCATTGTGCAGACAAACACACAACAGATGATAAAATAATGCCGGATATGGCCCTTCGAGTTCGAATCTACACCACGATTAAGCTCACCAGTCAGAACATGCTGAAAACCCATGTGGTTCGATTGATATTGTTTCACGCACAAATGTATACCTACGCAGCAACCAAGTCTATGAATCAATAAATACTTTCACAGCATTTCGAAAAAAAAAACCATCGACAATGATATTTTGGCAAATAGTAGGTTACAACCAGTTGCAATATACGTAAGTACTCGTACATAAATTCTTCAAATTCGAACCAGTATAGGAAGCGACGGTGCGCGGAAATAACCTGTTAGCGAGCAGCGAACTTGGCAAACCAATGTATTAAAATTAGGTTAACGTATCTGTGGAGCACAACACCGGCGACGACGAGCAGAAGACAGAATTTATAATGAGTCAATTGTACATACAGAGAAAATGGCGGCGGCGTGACAGTGCATCGTATGTGTATACCCTCATCATACCTCACTTAGCACTGGCTCGATCCGATGCCCACCCTGGATGGCATCACTGATCGACGCTGACGTCTGCAGTCTGTTTGATAGGTACCGTTAGCACATTCAAAAACGCTCGCCAAATACAAATAGGTAACTGTACAGATGACTCGAGATGTCATAATTACCCATTCGCACAGATCAAAACTCCTACTCGCACTTTGGGTATGTTTAGCATCGCCCTACGACCCAATCTTCGACTCATAACCGTCTCATCTTGATCAATTATCCAAATATAGAACGTTTCCCGCATTGCTCAATGTACCATAAACGCATCCCGCATCGGCACCTCGATACTCGTAAATTTGTACAGTTTATATGCAAAATGGCCCCGTCGTCCACCGACCGACGAACCCACATTGCAAGATTAACGCGATTCCATGAATCTTCGATGTCATCGTTCGTCCATCAATGCCCAATGGTGCCAGCAAAACTGCAACCATTGCTTTTGATCGATAACCACACCACACAAACGAATCGCCAGAGTTACGCTAAGACCATTTGTAACCATCTATCGACATGTCTCGTTCCACACATTCTCCAATTAAATTCCCAACTTAACATCGAAACTTGAAAAATGAAAACAATAAAAAAGTGAACTGAACTTGTCAAGGTGAGGGACGACGGTCGTATTAATACAGAAATTCGTGCGGAACAAACAATGCTGCCAACGTACTATTCAACATACTGTAGGTCCATAACGATGAAAATATTTAGGCTGTCCTGGATTTATACCTAGGTAAATTTGATGATCTGAGTAATCCTCGTCGAAAGGAGAAAAAATTACGCCAACGCGTTCGATAGGTCTTTTGACAGGGAAGGGGGAGGGGGGTGTCAAGAAAATTTTTTCAACATTTTTTTTTGCTACGAAATTTTATACCCTGGATGAATTTTTGAACTTGGAAAATTTCAGACTTCTTTTAAGCCAGATGACTTTTTGAACTTCAATTTTGAAAACATTTAAAATATGATAAAATCGGTCAAAAAATCATGAAAATTATTGAAAACGCTGCTAAAATGGTCAAAAAATTTCACAAAAATCAACGCAAGTGCTGCAACTTTTTGTCAAAAATCATGAAAATTACTGAAATTTCTTTGAAAACTGATGAAAACATCATAGAAATGGCTACAAAATTATTAAAATTGTCAAAAATCTCATAAGATTTTTTTTTAAATTTCACAAAAATTATTTGAAATGTGAAAAAATTTATCAAAAAATCGTCGAAAATGTTATAAAAATTGCCAGAAATGTTACCAAAAAAAACAGTAAAAATATTGTAAAAATATCTAAAAACAATGAAAATTGTCGAAAACTTTGTAAAAATTGTTGAAATTGACCTAAAATTAGTGAAAATATCGCAGAAATAGCAACAAAATCATGAAAACAGTAGAAAATATCGAAAAAATTGTTGAAATTTCTAACAAAAATCATTTAGAGTACGAGAAACTTTTCAGAAAATTCATGAAAATCGTCGAAAAAGTTGTAAAAATTGTAAAAATAATAACAAAAAAAAATACTGTAGAAATAGCCAAAGAATCATGAAAACTGTCGAACATCTTGCAAAAATTGAACAAAAGTCACAAAAATTATTTAAAAAATGAAAAAGTTGACAAAAAATCTTGAAAATCGTGGAAATCGTGGAAATGTCTAAATGTCAGCAATAATCAGTAAAATTATTGTAAAAAATGGTTCAGAAATCACGAAAATCAACAAAAATATTGTCAAAAAGTGTTGAAATTGTCATACAAATTATCAACATTTGTCAAATAACTCATTTAAAAAAAAAATTTTAAAAACATAAAACGTCGAAATTGTTGTGAAAATTTTCAAAATATGAATAAGAAGCAGTAAACATATGTTAAAAACGATCCAAAAATCACGAAAATTGTAAAAAAATTGGTTTAAATAGCCATAAAAATCAATAAAAATACGATAAAAAATATAGAAAAATGATAAAAATCGCCGAAAATGTAGTAAAAACTGTAAAAATGGTAATAAAAAAAAGTAAAAATATTGTATAAATGGTCACAAAATGATGAAAACTGTCGAAACTTTCGCAAAATTTTTCAAAAAATTCCGTAAAAATTATTTGAAAAATGAAAAAAATTGTCAAAAAATCATGAAAATCATCTTTTGAAAATGTCGATAAAATTGTTTCGATGTCAACAAAAATCCGAAAAAAAATTTTAAAACGCGATCCAAAAATTATGAAAATCCAAAATTTTGCAAAAATATTTGAAATTGTCGTACAAATTGTCAATATTTTTGACATAACTCATTTAAAATAGTAAAAAAAACATGAAAATTGTCAAAAATGTTGCAAAAATGTTCAAAATGTGAATAAAAAACAGTAAAAATATCGTAAAAACGATCCAAAAATTATGAAAATTGATGAAAAATTGGTTGAAAAAGCCATAAAAATCAGTAAAAATATCGTAGAAAGTGTCACAAAATCATGAAAATTTTCGAAAATCTTGTTAAATTGGTAAAATTTTCATAAAAATTATCGAAAAGATTGTAAAAACGATCGTAAAATGATGAAAATCTCGTAAAATCTGCTTAAATTTTTGCAACATTTTACGATATTTTGAACAATTTTTATGCCATTTTCACGAAACTTTTCATTATTTTCATGACATTTGAAACAATTTTTATGATTTTTAACCTACATACCGAATTTCAATTGATTTTTCCATGATTAGAGTAAATACAAAGCATCCATAGAATGTTTAAACAATTCACATGACTTTTTTGAAAATCTTATGTTTTTAACCATTTTCATGGAATTAATGATTTTAATGATATTTCTAGAAATGATTTTAACGATGTTTTCAACAATATTCCCAATTTTTCAATCATTTCAGTTATACTTTTTGCAATTATCGTGATTTTTTGAAGTCGTTTTCATGATTTTTTAAATTGAATTTTGTAATATTTTTTTCCAACGTTTTTTAAATGATTTTTTCAATACTTGAAATCATAAAAATATACCAGATCGTATTTTTAAAAATTGTTGTAGGAAACTATACTTTTTGAAGTTGAATAAAAAAGCAATTTTCAAAACTAACCTGTTCGAAGTGTGAGTATAAATAAATGGAAATTTAATTTTTTGAAAAAGTTTGTTTTAAAAAAACCTGGGCAGAAATTTTCATAAAATTTTTCAACAATTTGCTTTTTTTTAGGTAGGTAAGTATTTAGGTACGTATTTTATTTTAGATTTTTGAAAATTGAAATACGACTACCTACATTTCAGATTTCACTCGTATAACAAAATTGTGTAGAAGTAAGTAAATACGTAAAACCAATTGGTCTGCTCCAAATCTTAAAATAGCTCCAAGGCATTTGAATTTTTCATCTTCAAACGAGGGCACCGAACACCGAACCCATTTTAAAAACCGAATTCCCATTAAAAAAAATCTGCTTATCTATTATCAAACGAGGTATTTTCTTCCTTAACAAGATGTATGTATTATAAACTGGTAGAAGATTGCGGTACCTAAATTCATACCATCGCAGCAAGATCCAAGATCCGATCATAAACACAAATCTAGGTGATTCTCGCCGTGGGTCTGGGTTTATATACTTTTTCGCAGAAAAATAGCAAGCGAAATCTATGCACTTGACATATCTACTCGTTAACACTGGCCCGAAAATTTTCATTTCTAGGTCATCTAACGATTTACCCAGTGACTTATAACAACCGGTAGGGTCTTTTTTTTTCTTATTTTTCGGTAAATAATGCGGAAGAGGATCGCGTCGATATGTCCCAGCGCAAACAACCGGTTTTTCATTGTTATGCGTTCATGACGATACTTGTGTGTTATGTTATCTTTGGCGAATTACCATAACACGAGACGGAGACGACGACACGAGCATGCAGAAAAAAAAATCAACGCTGTTGTATACATTCTGAGTCATCTTCGGCGTCGTTTTCGCGCTGTGATCTGCGACATAAGTTCCGGCTTTCGCGAATTAATTCGACCGGATTTCAGTTAGAAAATAGTCTGCAGCATTGTTTGTAGTTCTTAGACCTTTGTGAATGAAAGTTTTCGATACAGATCCGCAATTTATAGTGATTAATTAAACGACCAGGTCGTAGGGATTGTGCATGATATCATACTGCGAGAGTAGGTATGCACCTCGTAGATTTTTTTCGCTCATTTGGATAATTTCCAACAAGTCCAAAAAGTATCCAGGGGAACAATATCTCGTAACAAAAAATTAAATGACTTTTAAAAAGTATTAAAATAATGGTAAAAATCTATCAAATTAAAAATATATTATAAAACGACATGAAAAATGAGCAAAAATAGTTAAATTTTTACAAAAATATCTGATTTTTATAAAAAAATTTTAAATTGAAAATATTAAAAAGTTGACGAATCGTTGAAAGTTGTAGTGAAAAATATCTGAAATAACGTAAAATTTTCTAAAAATTGAAACTGATCAATTTTGTGAAAAAATCTAAAATACTGCAAAAATTGATAAAGATTGAGTAAATTGTTGGAAATATATTTAAAATGGTTGGAAATCGTTTTGAAATATATATTTCACTGACTTTTTTCAAAAATTTCAACATTTTTAACAATTGCACTCACGTATAAGTTCGATTTGGAATGTGAGGGGACGAGACAAGAACTTCTTCAATTTAATTTATGATGAAAATTTAATTAAAAAATCAAGACAAAATTGATAATGAATATTGCTCGAACAAAATAATGGCAGAATATTAATTTTTGGAAAAATGATGCAATATTGTATTTGAAAAAATGGGCCAAATTTTGTCAAATTCTACTTCGTACATTATTTAGCGAGTATTTTTGAAGAAAAATTTTCATTCGCTGCATTTTCCGAACAATAATATATAAATTATATGTGCAATTTCGCTCTACAGCAGTTTTTTGAAAAAATCTCAGCTCTTAGCAATCATTCTCTCAAAATTTTCATCTTTGATTCTTATGTTGAGATCAAAGTAAGGGTGACAATTTTCGTCCGTCGCTAACAATGGAGCTTTCAAAGTATAATGGAACAAAATTTTTTACCCTTACTTTAACTTTAGCCCAGGAATTGTCATTTTTCAAAAAAAAAAATCTAGTTAATCTTAAGAGCTGATTTCCTGAGCAAATTTTCAGTTCAAATAAAAAATCCTCTTATACACGTAGTCGTAGTCTCTTCATTTTGTTTTCTAATTTATAAAAGTGTAAAAGTTTTGAATTTTGGGTCATTTGGGGCTTTGAAATATCTGAATTGAATGTGTCATTTCAAAAGGGTCATATACGGTGTATATGTCCTTTTTGAGG
>FIZU01000226.1:0-82327 GCA_900064475.1 Pseudococcus longispinus
CCCCACTCACTACCTGTTGTGGAACTGGTGATAACATTCGCTTTTTTTACTTCATATAGTCATACTACATACCAATAACCCATTGCATTTGCCATTGTTATTAAATATTTGAAAATAAACGCAATTGAAAATATCCCCTGCAATTTAATGAAACGCAATTTATTTGGTGCGAATCGGTACCTTAAAACTTTCTGTCCCTTTTAGATTTGGAATCTCGAAATAGGTAGGTAGGTACATGAAAATTGTAAAAATAACGAAACTGACAAGTGCATGAGCAAACAAAAGGTGCAATTTTCCAACATTTTCAGCAAAAAACAAAACTTGAGTTAAAAAAAATACTTCTTGGTTAATTTCACTACTTTTCAACGATAATCTTTTTAGACGACTTTTCTGATGAATTTTTACAATGTTCCGGACATTTTGAACTTTAAATAATTTTTATGAAATTTTTAACAATTTTGACTACATTTCAACCATTTTTGACGACTTTTTCTCTGCTTTTTCAAAAAATTTTGATTTTTATGAATTTTTGACAAGTGTTTTACTGCTTTAACATTAATTTTAAAGGTTTTTTTTTGCGAAATTTTCGATTCTTTTTACATTACATGCACTTCTGACGATTTTATTCTATTTTTATCTATTTTTTGTGGAAAATTTATATTTTAGTTCAGATACCTATTGCAACAATCTCTTGAATTTTCCGGGCTAAGTCACCTGGCCGCCTTATAATATTTTACAAGTCCAAAAGGTCATTTTCAAAAAATTACCTCAATCTGTGTGCTGTGGAAAGAGTATGAAAGGCAAGAAAATGTAAATTTGCAAAATGTCGAGAAAAGGCCAATAAATTGAATTTCAAAATTTTAGTAGGCATATTCCAAGATGTAACTTAGTTTTAATTATAATTATTTTTCCAATTCAACTTTTTAATTGTTTACTTTAATTTTCTGGTTTTCATTTTTCAGTTCCATTTTCGATTATTTTGTTTTTAAATTTCAAGTTTCAGTTTCAGCTTTCCATCAACGGCTAAAAAAGTATATAGTCAAAGGCTCAAAACCCGTAAAACCTACTTCAAATTTTATATTAAAAAAAAAACTAACTAATTTCAGTCTAAGTTGCAGTTAAATTTTAATTTTCCATCGCTGTGGTTTTGAAACAAACGTTTCTGAAGTTTTTAGAATCTTATTCTCCTTTTCTTCCCCCCTCTCCATCACCCATTACATGGAGTTATTCGAGAATACGAACGAACGTATGACATGACGTTGATATATGATTTAAAATCTTTCAGGACCTTTCTATCGTAAAAACTATGGAATTCGAAAAATTTAACTTTTTTATTCTCATTTCACCACCTTTGCGGTACGATTTTTCCTCGAAGAAAAATACACCATTATTCATTCCGCGTTGATATCGATTTCATCGAGAATAATTTGAAATTACATTCGGCGTATTCTTATATAGATTTCTGTCAATTACTCAGAAGTAACGGAAGGAAAGCGGGAAAAAAGAAAAGAAAAAGAGAGAAAAGAAAAGTAAAAAAATAGCTACAAAACTGAAAGCGCCTCGAAGGAAAAAAGAAAAACTGTTTACTTGGCCCATAAATTAAATGAGAATGAAAAGCAGCAAAGTGGAGAACGAATAAAAAGTGGGAACGGCTTCGCAGAAAGGAACTAACTCGGAAAAACCTTATTAAACGTTTCCCTTTTTCTGTACCATTTCAAAGCACCAAAAGAAAGAAAAAAAATTTAACGAGTATTAAATGTAGGTGCTCTTAAGATATAAAAACCATTGTATACTTTGAAGAATTTTTATCGCGGAATTTATTTAAAGCTGAGCGAAAAAATTGCAATCTGAAATTAATTTTTTGATTTTTTCTGCTAAAGTAACTACGAGAATAGGGTTTTGTGTGGGTTGACTCAACCACACAAGGTTGGTAATGGTTTTAATTTTACTTAGTAGAAAAATTTAATGAAACGTTACCATGATCGTTGTCTACTTCATCGCTGCAATTTGTTTCTAGCTGTATGGAGCAGTCATAACCGGCCCAGCCTTGTTCGCATTCGCATCTGTACTCTCCATCTTCGGAATAGCATCTACCATTTTGGTGGCAGTTTTGTGGACAACCGTCTAGATGAGAAAGAGGTAAGTAATTGTTTAAATTGATACTTATATTTTCGAGTCCAAAAAGGGAGTAGTTTGTATTATTACCTATTGTGCAATGTTGACCGTTCCAACCTCTGGAACAAATACACGTTCCATTTTTACACTGACCATGCTGGCTGCATCGAGGATCACATGGTAATTGATCACATTTTTCTCCTGTCCAACCGGCCTCGCAAGAGCATCTACCTCTGTCGCATGATCCGTGAGGTCCACAATTCAAATGGCACAAAGCTAACATAATTTATTCACGTGCCATTAACCGAACGTGTAATTTTTCGAGGACGATATCGCACATCCGGAGTAATAATGCCGTATTTCAAAAAAGCAAATTTTAGGAAACTGACTATTGAAAAATTTTTTATATTTCAAACTTTTTTGGTCATAATCTTTTGATCATTTCAGGTAATCAAACACATTTTTAAAAACTTCAAAACCTCTACTTTCCGAAAATATGAATGTTTTTACTCAACACTGTTTTTGATTCAACAATATTCAACTTTGAAAAAACCATTTTGAGTAACTCTTGAAAATTCTCTCTCTTTTGAGTTGTAACATTGACTATATACTTCGTTATTACTGCCTATTCCAGTACTTTTTTCAAACATTTCGACTTATTTCAGGTTTTCGAGGTCCCTGAATCCAGTTTCTGGAGTTGGTGAAGAGATGGATCCAAATTTCAAATTTTTTTGACCTCGTATGGAGTGAGGTATTAAAATGCACCTCTAGTCCGTTTCTGACGTTATTTCATAAAAAGGAAGTCTCCTGAAAAATTTTTTTGTTTACCTTTTTTTTTGGTCTCACGCTTTTCTCCTCCTTGTTAGTTGTCTTTTGAGTTAGATGTGGAGGTAATTATTTATAGCTTACAAGTAATCAAACCGATAAGAGTTGATTTATTGTTATTTTCTGTGATTAAAAAAAATTGTCTTTGTTACTACCTCAATTTTGAGTTGTAACATTGCCTTGGGGGGGGGGGGATGCAATTTTTAATAAATGTCATCATAGGTTGATGGGGAGGGTAAATAGAATCCGAAAATAATAATAACTAAAAAAAAACTTTTAATGAGATATGACCTTATTACTCTGGACATGCAATATGATTTTTATTATAAATACGATTAAAATATTTACCTTGCGAACAATCCGAACCTGTCCAAAAGTCATGGCATACACAAGTGCCCGTTTCCAAGTCGTAAGTGCCATGATCAGAACACCGGGGTAAGCATTGGAACACTTGTTCATTAACAACTGAGCAATTGGCTCCTTGCCAGCCCGCCTTACAATAGCATTTACCAGCTACGCATTTACCATGTGCCGAACATGTCGGGTCGAGGCAGTCCTCTGCGAATTAAATCCCCATTATTGATGGCTCGTTTGAATATTTAATTTTTAGCCACTGACAGACTCTATAAATACTTTGGGTATATTTTATCGTCAGCGGCATTTTATTGTTACGTTTAAACGTAATATTTTCATTGCTTTACCGCAAATCCCTAATTTAAATAATTTCACGTCGCCTGGTTCGGCTTCTCTGCGCGATAATTTATTCGAGCGTTAAAAAGCATAAAATTATGCTTTAATAGAGTTATAGTGTATTGTGATAAAACCGACGAAAACTAATAACGCAGTTTTGTTATTGTACTTTATACTAAAGCCTTATGGTTAATTATTATACGTAAGCTCATAGCTACAGAGTAAAATGACGATGACACTTACCTATATCACAGTTATCTCCCTTCCAGCCTGAATTACACGTGCATACTCCTTTGCTACATTTCCCATGTCCAGAGCAATCGGAAAGTTTACAGTCGTATGCTGGAACATCGCAATTCGTCCCCTTCCATCCTTCATCACAATGACATAGCCCTCCTCCGTATGTACCATGGTTCGAACATAAAATTGGGCAAACACCTGAAACATATTATTTTTTTCTCGTCAGTATAACGAACCGCTTACAAAGGTGTATTTCCTGCTGCCGAAATAATTATTGAAGTATTGGCTTAAACGCACGATGCCGCAGTAATTTAGTGGAAAAGTACTAGGTATAAAGTGTTCCAAAGTGAGCATCTCATTAAATTTAGTTTAGCAGAAATTCGTTTTTCTTTTACCTTCACTTCGTTTATGGAAAATATGTTCGAGTGAAACATCAGCCCAAGATGATACCATAGGTAACTAAATTTAGCCTCTTGTCGAAACTAGGTCATGCTAAAAAATGAAAAATTAAATGGAAATTCTCCCAACGAAAATGAACGCCTGTTCTCTATATAATTACGATCGATGAACGGAAAATATTGAATAATCATTAACCCTTTTAAAACTGTTTAACGGTTTTGTCGAGTGTTTTTAAACATTTTGAATTAATTTGTTTAAAAAGGGGTGAACTTTTTCCAATTCCAAGTGTTGCCAGATTAGAAAGCAGCTGGTGGTAAGTTTTGGGGAAAAATTCGATGGAAAGTGAGTTGAACTAAAATGAAAAAGTAAACAAGGTATCATATCTTCTTTTTGAAGAAAATTTTTAATGGGCTAGAAAAACCTCAAAAAATAAGTGGGTACTAGCACAATGCTTTCACAAAGTACCTTGCTTTTTTGACAAAAATTCAATAACATAGAGAAAGAAAACTATTTAGTCCTCAAAATTAATCAGGGTAGATTATCTGAATTTTCCAAGTACAAGAAATTGTTTGGAATCTCGGAATTGTTCCAAGTCCAATAAATCAAAAAAGTCATCTGCCCATCTTATAATGATTCCTTAATGTCATCAAGTTCAGATAGGAAGAGACCCAAAAGAAATCAAGAGCATAATTGGTATGGCAAAACAAGCTTTTAATAACCTCAGCAACGTTTTGAAGAATCGAACGCTAAGCATTGATCTGCGGAAGAGAATAATGAGATGCTATGTGTGGACTGTTCTAAAATACTCGTGTGAAACCTGTACCATGAATACGGATAGCGAAAGAAGATTGAACGCATTTGCGATGTGGTGTTATCGAAGAATGCTAAAAGTACCATGTACTGATTTTGCAACAAACGTCTCAGTTTTAGCAAAAGTGAAGGAAGAAAATAAAACGATAGTCGAATGATATCAAGCATCGAAAAGAGAATTATATAGGTCACAAAATCAGGGAAAATGGTATATTTATGTTGGCGGTACTGGGGCGAATTCAGGGGAAATTCATCAGAGAAAGGAAAATATCAGAAATGCTGACCACGAATTCACCGTCTAACTCTCCATGCAAAAATCAACGTGATACGATCAGATACGTCAGGAATCGACGAATATGAAATGTATGCAACCTCTTGAAATAAGAGAAGCGACCTCAACGACTACGAAGTCCAAAAAGTCGTCCGGTATTACAAAATTTCTTGGCTCAAAAATGTAACTCACATAAGTCCATCTAATGTATAAGTCTGATTAATCATCGATCATTTCGAATCTCTGAATTTTTTCAAGGTTCAAGACAACAAACCCTCGTTGACCCTCAGCCATAAGATATGTCCTCTTTTTATTTCAGGGAGTTGAATAAATAGGAAAATTTAAGAAAGTCAATCCTCAAGCTTTTGCTCCTTCTCATTCATAAAGTAGGAATTTTTTTGTTTTTAATTTTGTTACAAAAATCATAATGTTTTTTCAAATTTTGAATTCGATTTCTTTGATTTAATTATGGATGGTTTAACCAAAAAACTTTTTTCCTGAAATTTTTTATATCGTATTACTTTCCCCTTCAAATTTCAGAATACTCAAGCATCATATTCGTATGAAAAGTTTTGTCTCTTGTGATATCTACTCGTGCTTGATTATACCCATACACAAAGTCAATATTATACCATTTCTTGAATCATCCATAAATTATAGATTATCCCCAGCTCATTCTTATGCAAGTACTCGAAAGCTAAGTTTGACGACATCGAACCGCACAAGAAAAGCTATACAAACCGTCGAAGAACCCCATGCTACAGGGATGGTTTTTAATCTAGCGAAAAAATCGAAACCCGCGGTAATTTACTCGAAAGTTGTATCATTTTGAGTGGGTAAACTAAAGAGATAAATAAGCATAATAAAAGTATATATAGTAAATGATATCATTACGGCGTGTAGAAGATCTGAGAAACTAATAAATGCGCGCTCGCGTTAAAACCGTAAGTATATACTTTTTGAAAAGGCAAATATGTAACGAAAAATGAGTGAAAATAAGCATTGAAAAATTCAAGTTTATACACTTTTATCGCGGTACGAACGTTTTAAAAAGAATATGATTAATGTCGTCAATTTGCGGCGGATTGTTATAAAGGAGAGGGGGAGAGAGGGGGGGACGAGGTAGACGAATATATATGAATTTTCTAGAGCCGGAGGGTCGGTTGTGTGGAGTTGCGGTAAAACTCGATATATTATAAACTTTTTCATCGCATCAGCAGCGAAATACACGCGAGACAATTTGTAGCGATGAAATTTCGAATTATATCTAGCATTTTTACACGTACCTCCTACCTACGTATATGTGTATGCGATCAAGAAGGTGAGGCTGCGTTTACAAGTAACAGCTTTGAGAATAAGAGTTATAGAATAAGGTTTTAACTGGTTTTAATTTTTACAAGGGTTTTGCTGTTTTTCAGCTAAAATTTAAAATTTATAGATTCTTGGTGTAGGTACCTTAAAATTCCACAGCATGAAAATTTTCACTGGTGTTTCACATTTTCCAATGTGAAAAAAAAACAAAAACCAACGATTAATCATTTCGAAAGATAATCAAGTTTTATTTACAGTTTTAGGAACACCAAGGGTCGAAACTGTCAAAATCCTTGCACATACAGTGTGTTCTGGCAGAAGTGCACCACCTTCAAACCAGAGATGTAGCTATCCTAACCACATACGTGTATGCATGTTTGCCAATCCCAAGATTTGAAGCGACAGAGTTATGCATTAATCATGGTAATGTTTTCAAAATGTTGCGACTCTCTGCTGATAACATAAATAGGCAATATTTTTTGAATCCTTGTAGAATTTTTTATGATCCGCAAAATGACTTATATGAATGTTTTGTCTATCTCTAGAATCGAAGGAACTGCAATGATTTGAAAATTTGTAAATTTCATAACTCATTTCATGTAAATTATGCAAAATTTTGTAAGAACCAATTTTTGTGGAGTTTTTTGAGCTCTACAAAATGAGCTTATGTTTTGCCTGACACCAAAATTGAAATCATGGGAGACAATTCTGAAAATTATTTATAAAAAAAAAGATTTTAAGAAGTTGATGCCACTTTCCATCTTTTCAATGGTTGTAGCTCTTTCAATTATGAAGTCAAATAAAATTTTATCAGCTCATTTTGTAGAGCTGAAAAAGCTGAACAGACAATGGCACCGACAGACTTTGCATGACTTGAAAATTAAAGGATGTTATGAAGCCTACAAATTTTAAAATCATTGTAGCTTCTTCATTTTTAGAGTTACGAAAAACATAAATATAAATCATTTTGTAGGCCTTGTATGGGGTTCTACAAGATGGCTTCAAAAAAATGTTGCGTCTATATTATCAGCAAAATGCATAACTCTGTCCCTTCAAATCTTGGGTTCGGCAAGCATGCATACACTGGATGGTTTGGGTAGTTGAATCTCTGGTTTGAAGGCTGTACACTCCTATTGGAACACCTTGTAGGCATCGCCTTCAATATTTAGATTCCACAATTCCTTCAATTTTAGAGATAGACAAAACAAGTACCTACAACTCATTTTCTGTAGCTTAAAAAGTTCTACAAAAAATTTCCAGACAATTTTTTTCCATCTATATCATCACAGGAGTTACGACATTGCGAAGAAAACGACATCATTGTGCATACCCCTATCCCTTCAAATTTCGGGTGACAAATATGCATAATTTTGTGTAATTTGGATTACAGCATCATTGATTTGAAGGTAGTACACTACTACTGGAACACCTTGTATGTATATGCAGAGTGATCTAGTACCTGAATGATCACGATTCAAAAAATTGCGGTTTTCATTAGCCATTGTTAGTTTACTTAAGCATTAATTATAATTACTGTCGTGAAAGTTGTTTTTTTACGTTTTTATTTGGGAGAAGTATCCTGGCTAACTGGATATTACAAAAGTGATAATTTACACTTGCAATTTCTGAAAATTGAAACTGAATCTAAAATCAAAGCAAAAACCCTCTTGCAATGATCGAATCACCGGCCATAGCTTGTTTCATTTCCAACTGATTTAATGGTTTTGATTGGTTCTTTTATTTTTCAACCACGTAGGTATTTATAGCTCGTTAAAATCTCGAAACTTTATTCTCATAAGACTGGACTTGCGAACGCATCTCAATGCTGGAGCTCGATACGATAAAAAAAATATACTAAATAAATATATCACGTTTGCGAATACTCACTCTTTGAGCAATCAGCACCGGTATATCCGTCAATGCAATCGCACCGTCCCAAATAACAAGACCCACGTCCGGAGCATTCGTTCGGGCAGTACCTCGATATGTCGTTAATTTTTTCAATGGTCAGGGTAACTTCGTGAGTGGCCAAATCGTCGTTATACACAGAGAAGAACCAATTGCCGGCTTCCAAGAGATGTAAAATCGATACGGTCGCCATCGCAGGTACAGTAGACGACGATCGTTTGCGGATATTACGTTCATTTTTTACGTACGTTTCGGTGAATCCGGGTTTATACAGGTAGTGCGGAAAGATATCGACGGTTTTTGTTGTTTCTTCGCCGGCTGCGGCTGCTGCGGTGATATTTTGGCTCGCGCCGCGGTCGTCTTCTCGGCTTGTATCCCTTTTCGGTCGTTTTATCTTATTGTTTAATCGACCGTCTTTGATAAATTCGACGAAATCGTATTGCGTTATACTGACGCCGTTGTTACGTCTGCCGTACACGGCGATGTTACATATCCACGATACCGTTATGTTTAATCTAATGTACGACTCGTCCGAGCTAAAAAATCTCGTATTCCAGAAATGAAACGGTTGCAAATCGGCGGTAAACGGTTTTGCGAGTTCGTCAATAACCAGAACCATGTTTCCTTGATGGGTTACTAATTTACGATTTTCGAGGAACTTTTCCGGACCGTTGCGTGACTTGGTTTGATCGCTAACGTTATAACTTAGGTGTAAATCTGTTGCCGCCGCCGTCGTGTTTCCTGCAACTAATTCGTGTAGATTCGATTAGACTTATATCGTTATGGGTTAAATTTATTTCACGTCTTAATTAAGCGTATCGTCGATAGTGCCTATTTATCGATTGAGACGTGTACGAGGGCTTTGCTGATTACTTACTTTCGGTCCCTGTATTGTCGCTTATCACTAGAGATTGGCCGGTGTTGTGATCGTCTTGAGCGGCTGCTTTGGATGCTTCTAGTGGAATACATTGTTTCGTTGGTTCAGTACAATAGTTTGGAAATGCTAAAACTGTTTCGAATATTGTGTCAGTAAAAAGGTAATTTATGGGAGAGAATGGTACTCTCTTAAATTGGTGACAAATACCTAGTTGGACGATTATTATTGTGTGTGTACAGGCAAAACAAGGGGAGGGTGTTGTAGAATGAATAGAAATCCGAAACCATTATTTATAAGAAAAAAGTACAAATCTATTTATCTGAAAAATTGGCCCCCAACGTGGGGCAGGGCATATCTCCCTCAACTCAAATTATCTTTTAAAAAATAGGGAAATTTCATACTTTTGAATTGATACGATTTTAGAAAAATCTCCTATAAAATCTACTCAAGTTTTCTTTTGGAGGAAAATCTTGAATATTTTGTACTGAATTGATAAGTCCTAGTATTGATGGATTCAACTTTCATCCTCCCCTAGGCACAATTAAAATTCTACCCCAGCTTCTTAACTAAAAGAATGATTACAAAATGTGAAAAAAAAACTTGGAGTTGAAAAATACTCGCTATTCATAATTTTTTCCAAAGAATTTCTCTTTGTTAAGTAGTGATGTAGCAATGCTGCATTTCATTTTCAACCACCCCTCTCCTCCACCCATTATTAATTGAGCAAATCTATTTTTGGAAATTTTTCAACGCGTCTTTTTTTAGAAAAGAGTTGAATATTTGAATGAGCCACTCTTCAAAATTTTCCTTCAATTTTAAGGGTCACATTAGGTAAAAAGGTAAAAATCTGTCCTAAAGTACAACAGTTTCCCTTATTTTAGGGAAAATGTTTCAATGCATATTTTTTAAAATGAAGGTCTCAACATTCAAATGAGTCACTTCTCAAAATGGTACTTTGATGTTCTAGAGTATTTCATTTGTAGTTTTCGAGGGTTTTATTTAACAAACACCCTATGTCCCATCAAAAAACCATCCAAATCCCACGTTGCACCTTGATACAAAAATTAAATTTTCCTCCAAAAAATCACGTGGAATGGGATATTCCTTTTTTGGAAAATTTCAACTCTAAGTTTTTAAAGGAAATTTTGAATTTTTAAATGAGCCATTTTCCAAAATTTTCCTCCCATTTGGAATCACACAATAAGCCAAACTGTAAGAACTATCCCAAGGAACAGTAGTTTCCCTTACTTATTGCACATACAAAATTTGAATCTCTCAAATTTGTTGAAGTGGAAAATGAGCGAGGTGAAGGGGATTTGAAGTTCAAACATGTGAAAAAACTGGTTACTTTTCCACAATCCGGATTCTTCTCTAAGTTCTATTCAAGAAACTTCCCCTGCAGTATGAGTACCAAATTTTCTATAACCTTTCAAAGAATATGTAATGTTTTGAAAACTACCCAACCTCTTCAATTACCACCTTACAAATAAGACTTGACAAATTTCACAGTATCTAGGATCCACGAATGTTACCAAGTTTTGAAATATTTTCACAATTTTTCACTATAATTCGAACCGTAAACCAAATACGAACAATACCCTTTATACCTTCAAATATCAGTGTCGGCAACCCCATTTACACCGATGCGGTTGGCGTTGCTTCATTACTAAATGAAGGCGGTGTAACACGATCGACACACCCTGTATTATAGAATCGCGCCAACATTTCCATAACGTGTAGCTCTATCTGTATACTCGTATATACTCACACCAAACAGGAATAACTAAAAACCACGCTTCTATTTATGACAGATACCCATTTAAAATTTCAAAAAATCTCTCCCCTATTTCACATCGCGTCGTATACTCGTATTTTCATTCCATCAAAGTCTTGTATAGGTAATCGTTCCGGCAACATTTTAATTTCGCAATTTGCATATTTTTATAAACCGTCTTGCGTTGGTACACCCCAACCCCCAGCATCAGAAAGTGTCTACCTACTCTTTGGAATGCGTGAAAGAATATCGCGTTTTGCAAGTTTGCAAGAAAGATAGCGATATTAAAATTCATTCGTTATACGGAATTTTCGCTGGAAAACTTTACACGATGAGAAGTATTACTCAAAAGAAACCCAAATAGTTGTTTTTTTCCCCACTTTAGAAAGCCAAAGAGTAGAATAAACGTTGAAATTTGATTATTCTCGAATACCACGAACGATGATCACGCTGTTAAGGTGAAACATGGCGGAGCTACGTCGAAGCAAATTACTTAGAAAGCCAAATTCGTAGGTAAATTATGTGGAAAATTTTCCATCGAGTAACTTTTGATAAAATTTAAATCGTCGAGTGCTGGCGATACAAGTACACAAAGTGGGTGTTTTTTCCAAGGCGTTTTCGTATCTGCGGAATGATTTAGTTTCGAGTTGTGGGTAAACCTTTGAAGGTATAATGATTCGAAAATTATTTCAGATCGTATAAAAAACCAGTATTTGTGTAATATCGGCCGAAATTAAATTTCTAATGGGTTTTCGTACAGTCGTGTGTAAAAATAGAGCGAGGCATAAGTAAATAATAATTTGCGCTCGGTTGGAAGTTATATTAATTTTGATACATGGTTCGAAAATGGCCTGCGGTCTGGTAAAACGTTTATTTAATTAACAAATCTGCTCGTCTCGTCATCTACGCTAATAAAGCGCCCCACGTGGAGACATTTACCATTCCAGGGGTTTGGAAAAACCTTACGTTTTATCTGCGAGGCTGAACTGCGGAGACGAAATATGGGCGAGATTAAAACGCGATGATTTGCGAAAAACGAGCTTGAAATCGAGTGCAGAGCGAGGGATTGTAATGACACGATAAGGCGGTTTAAGCTAATGTACATGTTTGTATATAAAACTGGAAGTTAACACGACGAGAGATGCAAGAACGTTGCAGATATACTAGCTGCGGTTTTACAATTCACAGTCGAGGCCTATCTACGTAAATCCTGGTGTTTGTACGCAGCTTCTCTCATGATCGTATTCCCTTGACATTAAACAAAAGTTAATACGAACGAATGCCAGTTGAAAACAGAAAGTTTGCTAACTTCGATTCAAAAGGCGGCAGCGGCGAACAAAAGCATCGTATATGAAACGAATGTTCATTTTAACTTCGCTCTGCCTGCGATGCTTTTCTCGTATTCTTAATTATTCAGCTGGTAAGAGAGATGCTGAGAGGTACGGCGGGGTAAAAAATTAATTATGAATTAAAGGCTAAAATATAGCAGTATATTCTATTAACAGAGATATATTCGGCATGGTGTAGGTGTATTTAAGTGGTATACTTACAGAAAACATATATGAGTAATGCGGTTAAGAAAACGGTGGTTGCGAAGAAGGTGAAACAGGCGTATTTCCACGTACAAAATGATTTGCATCGATTATTAATTCGGATTCTAGGCTGGTCGTAAGTGGCGTACGGTTGTATACATGGCGTATGAGCCGGAAAAGTCGGCGGTAACGATACAGGCGTTCGGACGCGGGTGTGCAAATAATGATTATTCAGCGTTCCATGGTTTGGTCCTAAATTTACACGTTGGTTGGTGCCGTAATTCGAGCTATGCGTCGAGCTGTGGCTCGATCCTCCGTGCACTGAGCCATAGCTCGGTCTGTGATTCAAGTCTCTGTGATGCGTTCTGCCATTCATATTAGATGAATTTTTTATACCTCCGAATCACATCTGCAAATAGGATAAGAAAAATATACCCGATTAGAGATACGCAGACATATAAACTTTTATATCTATATAGCGACTCGTTCGCCGGCAGTTAAACATAATTGAAATTTTTTGAAAAGGATCAACATGTCGTAGAAGTAATCGTTTTAATATATCATTTCTTTTTTTTTTTTCAATAATTCGGTCCGAAAAATGTCAAAATGTCAGTGACGCTTTGTTTCAACATTTGGCTTTTGTTATATCCTATACGTATACCATACCTACGTATACATTTGCATCGTTTCTTTCTTTTTTTCCTTCTTTTTTTTTCTTTTTTCATCATTTTATTTCATAGCGTACATTTTTATACGAGAATCTTTTCCTATACACTATGAACACGTAAATGTTCGCTGCGAATATCCCATAGTACTATAAAAAGCCAACGTTGTTTCATGAAACCTTAATCTTTCCATAATTCAAACGGTGATTTGAAATGGTGAAAAATGACCGTCCTAGTCCTCGTATCATTTTATTCTGTTATGTATTATTATATTATACGTATACGTATGATAACCCATCTATCGAACCGTGACAGATTATACAGCACAGGGGAGGTATTATACGTATACGAAATGTTACCCGGATTTTGATTTATTTTTTTCTATTTCCCTATATGTAGGTAATGAATCTTTAATTTTTTTTTGATTGGTGTTTGCGTTTTTTTTTTTTACGAATGAGTGGTTTGTGGTTTTGTGGGAGTTCGTGAGGGATGTTATTGGCAGTATTGGTGTTTTGAAATTACCGAAAATTTAGAAAAGATACCAATTTTTCGCTTAAATTTGCAGGAGGGGTTTTTTTCTCGCGAAAAATAATAAGTAAGTGTTGCTTTTTTGTGTAAACCGAAAATTTGTCAATTCGAGATTTTTTTACCAATATTATCGACGATTTCAATATTTTTTCATGCAAAAAGCTATTTTGAAACAAGTTCACTCTGTTGATACAATTGGACCACCAAATTGACTTAATTTATCCAAATTCGTTGCGTTTTTTATGAAAAGGGTCCACTTTGGCATTTCGTACGTTTCCAGAAAAGTGCAAAAATGTGAGTTTGTAGATCAAAAAGAGGAGATAAAGTTAAGTTTAAGTAAATTTAAATTCGAATGATATCATTAGAGCAAGGATTTTCATGTCTTAAAAGTTCTGAAATATATTGTACATATGTCCAATTGTCCATTGACCATACGTTTAAAATATGCAAATGTATACTTTACTAGCTGAATGATACCTACGGTTAGTAACACTAGAATCTTCGAAAATCATTTTATTAGAATTACCTGTCATTTTTGCCCAAAAATAGATGAAACACGAAAATTTGACCAAAATTATTCAAAATAATGCATTTAAAGCATGAAATATGCAAAATATGAAAAATCAAATGGGATATAAACGAATTAACAAAATTTAGAATTTTGGACACTTGACCCCCTCCCCCCTCCATTCTAATACGGTGCCTACTAGGTATGAGGACTGGAAAAATGGATTCAAAACCATATTCCCTCGATCCACTGTCAAAATCGTTGGAAAAAATAATGGTATAAGCTAAGTATCTCTTCAAAGGTGAAAACTGTATATTTTGATGTGGAAAAGTCGAGAATAAATTGAGAAATTGAATCGATAAACTTCTCAAAGTTGAAAAAAAAATGAAAATTCGTCAACTTTTCCAGCCCTTATACAAATCCTATTATTTACGTAATCTGCTACACGACTAAAAAAATAGGTAGTTATTCTTACGGGGAAAAAATCACATCTCGAGCCAAATATTGTAAACCAATTTGAACGAAAAAAAAATGGCTCGATTTATCGAACGCTAAACTGAAATTTTGTACACTCGCGGAACAAATTTCTGAAAAATATCAAAAAAAGATATATAATATTTACCTCAATATAAAACTGACAAAACTACAAGAAAAATGAACTTAAATCACCTGTTATATGTAAAACGAAATGAAATTCTACTATCGCAATATAAAATTCATTCCAATTTCGCTTTAATGCATTGGGGAGCAACATTATTTGTACTTTATGAATTTATGCAAAACCTTGGTTTGGTGAAATGCGAAGGAAGCCTGATAGACTGAGTTTGTTTTCAACAGCTCATACGTCTTGGGGTAAAACAAATATTTACTAGTTTTACCGCGCGCATCTTGTTACATCAATAATGATATATGTATTTCACTTAAAATGTACCGCAGTCGTTTTACACGGGTATTTTCTACGTTATATGAGATAGTATAGAGGGGGAGGTTTAATGTGGAAATATATATCGCCAATTTTCATCATCTGAATATTTAAAAACCGGTATAGGGGATGAGAAATATGCCTGTGACCCTACATTAGGTAGGTACTAGGTACACATTCAATGTAAAAGGTTCGTAATATATTTTCGTCACAATGTTTCCATTTCGAATTCATTTTTGCCTGCGATTGTTTTTAGCTTAATACAAAAAGCACAAAAGGGAGAGAATAAGCAAGGAGAATGGTTTACAAAATGATTGATTATCGAATTTCCATATGGTAAAATGTGAAAACATCTTTGCAACATTAGGATAATAATACCAATACAAATGACCGTTTTTTACGCTTACCGATTTTTACGAAAGAGAAGAAAAGTTTCGTATAGAGAATTTTCACATCGAATTTCAATATCCAAGTTGAAAGAAATTTTCAACTCAACCTACAGCCAACAAAAACCTTTTTCTCAAACTTTGTATACGTGCATGCATGCAGAAATAAAGAAAAGAAGACAGAAACGAATAAAATGTAAATACCGACGAGGATACCAAAGAAATACTTCAATATCTCTATTAAACAACATCTCCGGCTAAATAAAAGTGAAACTTTCTTTGTCATATAAAAACCGTTATCTTAAAAAAGTCCCTAACTTTTCACAAGTCGATTTTCTAAAAGCAGATTTTTCATTCGTGTAAGTTGTTTTCGCGATTATATTCGTAAGGGGGCTATTTCGTCCCTCTTTTTACTTAATCTCATCTTTCTTTCAAAGTCCAAGATGCAATTGTCAATAATGCACTTTTGAGAAATGCAGTTCTCTAAATAATCTCGATAATTGCGATTACGTACTTTGAATCACGATTGAAGATGAATCTAGCTAAGGATCAATCACTGAAACACTTTGCGACGGTAATTTTGGAAATTCATATGTTAGCATGTATTTACAGGGTGTTCCGGCAGTAGTGCACCGCCTTTAAATCAAAGATGCAGCCACACGAACTACATACATGTATGCATACTTGACGAACCCGGGATTTGAAGGGGCCAAGTTCAGTTATGCACTAATTCTGGTAGATGTTCCAAAACATCTTGACTCCGCTGATAATATAGATAGCCATTTTTTTTTTTGAAATATTCTTGTAGAACTTTTTGAGCATGTACAAAATGAGTTATAATATATTCTTGCTTTGTCCAACTCTAAAATTGAAGTAGCTACAATGATTTGAAAATTTGTAGGCTTCATAAATCGTTCAATTTTCAAGTGATACAAAATTTTGTAAGAGTCGTGTATTGTTAAAATTTTTGAGCTGGACAAAATGAACTGATCATTTCTAGCTCAACTCTAAAATTGAAAGAGTTGCAATCATTAAGAAGATAAAAAGTGGCATTATTTTCTTGAAATTCAATTTTTCCTTTTCAAAAATTTTTCAAAATGGTCTTTCGTGCTTTCACTTTTGGAGTTGGGCAAAAAATTATGACTTCATTTTATGGAGTTCAAAAAGCTCAAAAACAATTTCTCTTACAAAATTTTGCATCATTTGAAAATTGAAATATTTATGAAGCCTGCAAATTTTCAAATCATTGTAGTTCCTTCAATTTTAGAGTTATACAAAACATAATAGAAATCATTCTGTATAGCTTAAAAAGTTCTACAAGAATGTTTCAAAAAAACTTAAGCTTTTCAATTGAAATTTCGTTGTTAAGTTCAACATTTCAACAAAAAGCCATAAAATTATAATGACATCGAATCATAAAAAAATTCAAAGGTACTCCCAGCCAAAAATGATAATTTCATGACCTTTTATTGAAATTTTAGATTTCGAAAGACAACGACCTACAGTTATTTTGTTGGAAAGTCACAGTGAAGCTTTTTGGGTGGGGGCAGACATTTTTTCACTTTAAAAAAAAAACATAAAAAGTCTGAATTTTTTTTTAATTTTGTGAAGCATGATAAAATAAATCTTAATGTTAGATAGATGTGCACCTAAAGTTGCCAATTTGGCATTTTAATGCAAGATTCAGTATTTTTGAAGGGCTTTTAGCATGAAGAAAATTTCATCCGGCATTCGATTTTTTTTTATAATTGAAAAATTTTCATTTAGAATATATTTTGTTGAGACAATTGTGCCAAAAATATACCTGAGGTATTTATCCCCCCGCCCCCAAATGGATAAAAATCCATCTTTTTTGTAATTTTTTAAAAAGTCAAAATATCGTAAATACTGCCAAAAGTGACCTCAATTATTTTTATGATGTATTTTTTTTTTTTGGAAAAAATCAATTTTTTAGCAAGTTGTATTTTTCCCTTAATCTTACTAAACTGGTTTACATAACTTTTTGGAAATTTGAGTCAAACTGAAACCTCCTTCCCTTTCACATATTTTGGAAATTTCATATTCGAGAAAACGAATTTGGGAAACTCTTCCGGAATCAAAATCATAACGAATATTTGAAAATCTGACATTGTTATTTCAATGAAAAATCAATTGAATTAATTTTTCAACTTTTACAAACATATTTTTCAACAAATCCAGTGCCTAAATTTTGGTATTTTTTTGGAATAAATGTACCTAGCCTTAAAATATATTCATGTTGAAAATGAAAAAAATCAAGTCTATTGAAGATGTTTCGTTGAAGGAGAAAGAGGTGGTCCAATTTGAATGTTTTTTAACTGTCTGGACCCTTGATGAAGAATTTTGTCCTAAACTTTCTTGAGAACTTTCAGACGAAATAAATTCACAGTTTGCTGATTTTAAAGTAAAAAATGACATTTCGATTCGAAAAAATTTAGTAATGAGCTAGTGAAATTTAAAACCGATGAATTTCTATGTTTGTCGAGAACTTGATGGTTGTAAGGTTAAAATTTAGGAATATTCATGTGCTTCCTCGAATTTCCAAAATTTCAAATAGAAAACAAAAGTGGATTGAAAAAATCTTCAAAGTAATCCAGTTCTAAAAATAGAATCGATCTTTCCACTATTGATTTAGGACTCCAGGTGATTAGAATTCGAGACCGATAGTTTACAAAATCAAGGTACTATCTTTATGCTTCAAAGGTTCAAAGTATTATTCATTTGCTCCTATTGAAATTTTTTTTTGTTTTCCTTACGTTTATTGTCCCTTCAATTTTGAAATTAGGCAGAAAGTCATAAGAAGGTGATTTGTTAATTTTTTTATGTACTACCCATTTCCATGATTAAAAATAAGCTTCAAGTGGTTTGAATTTTTTTGAAAGGCATTTCTCCGCAAATTTTAAATACAGGCAACATGTTCATCTAACTTTTTTTTTTTAGTGGTACCCTGTTTTATCCCAAGCTTGAAAGTATGTAACTATTCACTAGACACCCTGTATATTGTTCCTGCTCTGGATTTTTTTTTGAGATGTGCAGCAACCCAAAGTACATAAAAGTTGAACGTATTGTTTTATTCCTTTATAAAAAGCACTACTTCAATTTCGGCACACCCTGTACACATTTCCTTTTATGTTTTATCCAGCGAACATGATTATAGGAGTAGATAGAAGTCCGAAATTAACATCAGACGTTGATTTATTTATGTACCGTACACTACAAGGCCTTTAAGATCCTCTTCTTGCTATTCCCTCCAAATGTAGACTTTATTTCGAGAAAATAATAACTAAAAAGGACCGAAATGGCAAATTAATTACCCAATTTTTCATTTATATTTATTTATTCGTTTTATTTTTCTGTTGCCGAGTGAACCAAGTTTAGGCATTATATTCTCCAACCTAACTCGTTTTTTTCCACATCTTTGCGGCGTATAAAAACGTTTCCAGCGAAACACAAAAGAACACGCAACGCAGGGTCGTGTCGGTTAAAATTTCCAACAGATAAAAAGAGCCGAGGCTTCGAATAAATTGGACTTTTCGCGATTAAAATTTAGAAACGTTGCAAACGGTTTTGTTTTCGGGAAGCAAACAAACTTTGGTTATTTTTTTCCCCCTCGGTCGTTGTTTTCGAACCAAAACAGCATCCAGCGGTAGCAACAAATCACGAGTCAAACTCATCCGCAAAGTTAATTACAAACTTTGCCATGTCTGCGTTCTCATTAAAGTGTCAAGATTGCTCATAATTCGCTTCGACTGTGCGAATGTACATATGCTATCCGGCTGCGCGAATTATTTTACGAGTCAGACTAATACACCCCGACGTGGCAGGAAGTCTTCGACGATGCGAAAAACTTGGCGGAGATTCGTTGAAATTTTTATCATTCTTTTGTCGTTGTATAAACACGAATACGAGAAGTTTTTCGCGAAGAGTCGATCGAGTAAACAAGAAGGAGTTTTCAATTCATCTGGAAATATAAAAGAAATCACTTTTTCCCGCGAGATTATCGCGTATAAAAATCTCGTACAAAATCTACCTGGTCGATTGATCGAGGTGGGACGGAGCTGAATGGCGAAGAAGGAAGATTTATACTTTGTAGGATAGAATCGCTTTCGGTATCTCGATTTCCCAAAACAATACGATACGTGAAAACGTTTAAATTCAAGAATACGAATTCGATTAAAAACATTTTCCCATTCAATCATAAATTGAACTGTCGGAACGAAGAAGACGAGCAACGAGCAACGAAGAACGAAACGAAACGAGCTATTCAAAAATGTTGAATCTGTTGGCGAAAACATAATTGAAACCATCGAGCGAAACCCTGTTTTAGGAAAAATTTTTTTCAACTAATTCCACCGACGATGCTGGCACAGCTCACGTTAATACGGATTGCTTCGACCGGTGCACCCCTCGACGTCATGTCCGCTCGTCGAGTCATTTACAAATGCTAATCCGAGCTTATTTTTCATCCGCCTCGCCACCGGGGCCCCTCTAATAACACAGATTATGTTTCAATATTTCCGCTGAAAACGTTTGAAGTGCCACGTCAAAACTGAAATAAACGCCTAACTTTTATAATTAGACGAAATTTCAGATACGCGATTTTTTTCCCTCTCTCGTGCCATCGCGAAACGCAAAATAAACGTTTCGACGTAATCAATAAAAAAAACTGCTGTTGATAAAAAAAACTCTAGGGGTAGAAATGTTCATTCGGGCGTACCTTCTCTTTTAACTCGTATCGTATACAGAAGGAAGCGTAAAAGTGTAAACTTTTCTCAACGTTGGCCTGCTATCGCCATCGGTATGAAATATTTTTAATTTTTTATCATCCGGGTGTACTCTGGGCACTTGGGGGTAAAGGTAAACACCGCGTAAACATATCTTTGTGTTTCCATTCCCCCACACCGATTAATTTATTATTCGAATCAACGCGACGAGTTTTTCAACCGGCCAGCCGAATTATAATAATAGTAATTTGAGAGAAAAAAAACCCTCGTATTCGTGCATTTTCATGTTTCGCTTCAATATAAGTCGGAATCGTTTCGTTGCAAAGCCTTATACCCCTTGGCGTATTCGTCTAAGAACGAGAATTATGTGTTATGCGTGTCTGAGCACCAGATTTATAATTTTTTCAACGATGCTAAATGACATTAACCCTTGTTACAAATTTCTCAAACTACGTTTCTTTTTTCATTGCCACTGGAAAATTTTCTTTTCGCTCCAAAGGTCATTTGCAGGTGAATTTGATACGGCTATATTTCTTCTTTCGTCCAATTTAAAATCGTATCTGCTATTTGTAATATACTCCGGCGGATGAAAAATGATGTAAATTGTTTCTATCTTTAGTTTTAGGTACGATGATGATGGGTGTATGAAAAGAAGAGAAAATAAGATTTCTATCAATTTGCGCCTTTTCGCTAATGAGATTTTTACAAATAACGCAGACTCGTTGAAAAGAGATGTAATTTTGTAATTTAACTATCGTAGAAATTTTTTTTTGAATTTTCACGTTGAAAAATGAACCTTTTGGTAGCTGAATGTCATATTTTTTTCAAACTTCGCCGTCATTTTACACCGCTACAAGCATATTTACAATGATAAAGGAGGTAAGTAGGGGAAAGAGAAAGGATTATGAAATTTCGTTTGTAATAAAATTAATATTTCAACTTTTCGAACTCATGCTGACAAAAAGTCGGTTGAGTTCTTGCACCCACGCACGTGTAAAAGTGCTTTTTACTTGGCTGATGCTCTCTAAAAAAATTATATTCTAAGTTCAAAAATATTATTAAACTTTCGATGGATGGATTGAGAAATGCCGAATAAAGTTTAAATGATTTCATATGGATGTAATTTACTGTCGTGAGGGTTATTTTTCAGTATACGAGTAACTCGAGTAGAAACCAATTTTGGAAAATTTTTGTAATAACTTGTTTGAAGCGAATTAGCTTTCAAAAGATCTGATTACATTTCGATTTCATAAAAATTATTTTTTGCGACGTCATAATACAGGATGTCTACGAAGTCTAGAAAGTCATGAATTTTTCACTTTTTGTTGGACAACTTTCAGATTGGGTTACATGTAATTAACTTGAATTTTTTTGTTGTACCTACCTAATGTTACAAAAATTTTCTATGATAAAAAACATTCAACATATAAAAGGTCATGGAAAAAATCATCGAAAAGTCATGGATTTCCAAAAAAAAATCAAATATAGACATTCTGTACAATACTACAATGATTGGATTTCAAAAAAAATCTTGAGCTTATATACGACACATGGATATGTTTCAACCCTTTTGTGCTGAGGGAAGATCATATGGGTGAAATTCAAAAATTTTCGTTGCAGCATATATGTACTTGGACTAAAATCAACATGGTACAAGAGATTATTTTCACATTTCACACAGAAAATAGAATCAAATCAAAATTATCATGAAGACTGATTTTCGAAATTTCAGATATTATGGACTTACAAATTTTAAGACAGTTCAAATCAGACATTTTGTCAGACAGCTTTGTACCTAAGGCTGACTTTTAAACATATTGTCGGTTTTTTTTTTTGAATTTGGAAATATTTTTATTCAGATTTCTACTGATTTTGTGTACTCGTACTCGAAATTGAATTTCTAAAAAAAAGAAAAAAAAATTTTTACGAAATTCACTTATGAAAATCCATCACGATGACTTTTAAATATTTTGTCTGACTTTTTTGGACTCGGAAAATTTTTCAGAATTCAAATGAGTTTTTGGACTTGTAAAATTTCAAGAAAATTTCAAATATTACGACTTTATGGACTTGAAAAATTCAATGAGCAAAAGCATTATTCTATATTTTATAGTTTCATAAATACGTAGTACGGAAATGGCGGGGACTTTTTAAAAATTATGTGTAAGTACCTACTTAGAAGGGAACCTTGCCAACTCGTCACCTCCGATCAAGCTAAAATTTGGCTCACTGAAAAAGCATATCATCCAGACCTCAGAACCAAGTTTTGACCTTCTGAAATTGAATTTTCGATTTTAGGCGAATTTTTGAAAATGGCAAAAATAGCTCATTGGCATATCGATTCTTTGCAAAAATAGTAAATTTTGAGAATTGCGAAAATCGGTTTGTATATCAAAGTTGACCCTCCAAGAGCGATCTGGAGCCTCCAGAAAAAGTGACATTTTTCCAGCATATTGAAATCACTCTAGAAGGCATTGTAATTAACTTCGACAGCTAAAAATTCAAACCTAACATAAATGTAATATTATCAGTCAATTAGCTGAGTTGAATCGAGAATTCGAGGTGACGAGTTGACACGTGTATTTTTTTACAACTCAAAAATTTCGCGTGTAAAAAACATTCCAAAATCACCCGATACATCGTCTACCTCCCAAAGTCGACCTTCGAGTCGATTGAGACCATTTTCCAAATGATCTGGGAGCCTCTAGCAAAATTTGACTTTTCTCCAGCGTATTGGAGTCGCTCGAAAAAGCGGTGTAATTAGTTTCGACAGATAAAAAAAATGTGATCTGTAATGGACCTAGGTCTTAGGTACCTACTTTGAATTCAAGTTCATTATAGAAATAATGAAAAAAATATGGTAGGTAAAATTGTAAAAATTTAAAAACCGGCCTAGTAAAACGTGTAATTTCTCTACTTAAAAAGGAAAGTACACGATATTTTATTTTGGAAAGATTGCTTACGTAATTCATTTGTTGACGGTTTTAATTTTATTGCATTAATAAAAAAAAAGTTGAGAAATGAGTTTCGCTTATACGTATCCTTCTTTCTACTACTTATCAATTGCTTATCGCTCATTACGTCCCTCATATATCGTTGAAGTTGACAAAATATCCAAGATTTATGAAGTTTTGCGTTGAGTTACTACGCAATATTCTGCAAATTAATGGCCATTTTAAAGACGAATTATCGTGCCAACGTTATACATATAAATGAAAAAAATGTATAAAAACTTGAACCGATGTAGTATCAATCGTAGTGCAGTCTTGTGTTTTAGCTTTCTAAAAAGTATTTTAAATCTCAGTGAACAAAAAATAAAAATGAGAACTGTATTGTTCCTTGTTTCGGCTTCGTTATTTGTGGCATACGCCTATGCCGATGATGGTAGTATTGCCATTTTTGATAATGTTAATGAGTACGCAATCGCTTTTTTATCAAAACAATCTGAAAGGCGCTGAAAAATTCAACTTTACTGGACCATTTGGAAAACAACGCGTCGCCCCGCCACTGGTAATTCCTGATGGAGCTACACATGTTATGTTGAAAATAAATACGATAAACACAGATACGTTAAACAGAGATAACGTTTTTAATGTTGAAAGAAAGTTCACAATTACAAAATCGTTTGACGGACCAGCAGGAACATGCTATCTATGCACGTTTTATTTCGTCTTTGCTGAGCCAGAATGCAAAGAAGTTAATTGTGAAAATTAATCGTTTTACTTAGTTATCTAGGTACTTTTTTTCTCCCTCACACATTATTAGCTGTTTGTATCTTGTAATTATTATTGTTATTAGGCAATAAAGTTTGTATCATGAAAACGTCAATATCTACCTTTTGTAATTTTTTGAAATTTTTTAATAACCTGATCGAAAAAGTATTCCCGAACTTTTGGCAAGTAGGTATATGCTTTCACGATGACCAAACCCGCGGAAAACGTTACGAAATTCCGTCACGCTAGCTTTTAGACATTTTGTCAAACTTTTTTGGACTTGGAAAAATTATCAGATTTCCATTGACTTTTTGACATTTTGTTAGACAAACAATTTAGGATTTTTGGACTTTGAAAATTCTAGAAATTACGCTAATTTTCCGATATTTTGTCGGACAGACTTCTTGGACTTCGAAAATTTCAGAAATCACGCTGACTTTCAAATAATTTGTCAGACTTTTTCGGACTTGGAAAAATGTTCAGATTTCCATTGACTTTTTGGACTTGGACAATTTCAGTTCGATGGACTTGAAAAATTTCAAGAAAAGTTCAAATCAGAATTTTGTCAGGCAGCTTTTTACCTTACGCTGAGTTTTAGACGTTTTGTGAGACTTTTTTGAACTTGCTGACTTTTAGACATTTTATCAGGCTTTTTTGGGCTTGGAAAATTTTTCAGATTTCCATTCACTTTTTGAATTTTGAAAATTTCAGAGATCATGCGGATTTTTCAGATATTTTATTAGACAAACACTTTAGACTTTTTGGACTTGAAAAATTTTATGAATCAAGCTGACTTTCAGACATTGTTTCAGGCTATTTTAGACTTTCTGGACTTGAAAAATTTTTCAGATTTCAAGCGATTTTTTGTACTTGGAAAATTTCAGAATGTCCGAATTTCGATTTTGAAAATTTCTATAAAGTGGTCAGAGATATTTTGTTTGACTTTTTTGGATTTGAAAAATTTTTCAGAATTCAAATGATTGTTTCTCGATTTTGCTAAAAGTGCAATGTTTGATGGATATCGACCTGAAACAAGTTCAGACATGATTTTTTGCCTCCTGGATCATCTCAGAAGAGGTTGTAAGTTCCCAAAATGGCGTCATTCGGGTATTTTTAAAAAAAATTGGAAAAAAGGGGAGAATGAACGAATTTGATCGAAATGCAGGTTGCTGGTTGATGTATTTTGATGTCATTGATGATATGTATATTGCAAGATTTTTTTTTAAAACCAGAAATGACCTACTTAAGAGAGGAAAACGGGCTAAAAAAATTATTTTTTGAAGAATTAGATATGACTCTCCCCCCAGAAAAACTCAAAAAAAAATTTGAGTCGTGCAAAATGGTCTGAAAAATAACCAAAATTGTGTCCCCTGTGGCGATTTGAAGTTTTCAAAGTCGATTTCAAGCTCATTGTAGGGCTTTGAAAAATCTGAAAAAATTTCACAACGTTCCCTGCGAGTACCTGTGCCCACCTATCAAATTTGACGAAAATCGATCAGAAACTAGCTGAGATAGCATTTTTTAGCTCAAAATCACTATTTTGGGGGTCCAGCCTCCAGGGGGTGAGATAAAGGAGCTCTAAAATCATCTTTTACCATAACAAATCGGAATCCCTGAACAATTTTTTGAAATTCGACCAGAGACCGATTGACTCCCTTGCCACACCAGAGCCTCTCAAATATCACGATTTTGTGGACTTGGATTGAGATGATCAAGTTTTTCAAGTTTCTGAATTATTTCTGATATTTTGATGTTTGAATATGTTTAACCATCGCATCGTTGAAAATTCCATTCGTGCAATTTTTGTGATAAAAACGTACGTACTTCGGCTTCGGTATCACCATCTTGTGGCAGTAAACATACGATATAGTTATACACATGTTAGCAAGTACGTACTTAAATCTAGTCGTACTTTGGCGTATATTTTAGAAATTTTATTTTAATCGATTTACACTTTGTTTCAACACTTGGAATTTATTCTCTAGATGTTATTTGCTATTACCGTAAAGAACACAGATTAGGTATTATGAAAGATTCGGTGAGCTATATCAAACGAAAGAGCGTTTATCCCGAACGCCATCCTCTGCTGCAGATATCCTTTTTATGGCATAAATATATAGCTATAGAAAAAGCTTTTAAAGGATAAATTTATAAAGGAAAGGAAAAGGCTAAGTGCTTGTTAGCTTTGCTCGTTTGAAGTTAGCTTTATAAGCGGATAATATTTTTCCTTTTTGGTTTTACTATTTTCTCTGTTCAATCCTTTTTTTTTTCAATTGTAATATCAGCTCGACCATTAAACCACTATCTTTCCCTATATTTTTGTTACTTGTTTTCGAGTTTTTTTTATACACGCGGCATTTTTTTTCTTACTCGCGATAAAACTCGCCGTTAAGATTTTATAGGATTTAAAATAAAGGGTATTGGTTTTGTTTAGGATACTCGAGCGTGATCATTGTTTTAAGTACCATATTAAAATAATATTTTGCTTTTTTTTGTTTTATTGCAGTACTTCGGCCTATCATTTATTCGTTTCGATTTGCCATTGCCGTGTTTCTCGTACGCATTTTTATTTCCATCTAAATAAATTAAACGCTTGTTGCGGGCGTTAGATTTCACGATGGTCGATTTTTGTTTCGCAGATGTGTTCGAAAGAGTATGGAGAATCGATAAAACGTCGCTGTTTTTGTCAGACCTTTGCTATATATTATCTACCTATCTACCTACGAACCTACGCAGTTGTACATATTTTTTAGGTTTTGAATTTTTATCAAACTTGTCCCAAGATACGTACTTTTTTTCTCTTTTTATTTCGTTTTTAATACGAATTTGGCCAGTTTTTGCGAATGCGCGTATAGCTTTTCTTGTTTCGATATCGTTCATGCGATTCTATAGGATGAAGCCAAGTTTCATATTTCGTCGCTCGAAACGTATTGTGAAATTTCCCAATAAATTCGCTCATGAAATCTAGACGTTTGGCGAAAACTTTGTGAAAAAAAATCCTTTCGAGTACGACGTGTATTCTTTAAGCCCATTTTGGGATAAATTTCGAAATAAAACGCGAGATGTTTTTTCATCGGCAGTTTTTTATTACGTGTCGCTTGAGAGGAGGAATTTTAGCGAAAATTCGCCACTGAGCATTTTTGACGACCGAACGTAGTACCTCGAAAGATTATATTTTTATTAGAAAATTTTCCTCGTGATCCGGTCGAATTGCCAGAGAAAAAGCTGTTTTTCAATTTTCAACTTCGGAGTTTCAAATTTCCTGCCTATGAAAGCGCCTCGACTCGAGAAGCCCGTTTATTTCGCTCTTATTTCAATAATCCCATTGTGCATTTTTTATCGCGGTAAAATTTTTATCTGTGATGAATTTTTAAAGAAAATTGCCGTATAGAAATTATTTCTGCCGGATTTGCACCGCACTTTTCAAAGCCTTTGTAATTCCATAAAAGGAGCTCCGATGCTCGAAAACTACGCTATAAAAGTACTCGCGTAAAAGACGCTGTGAAAAAAATCATAAAAAAAGTCGTCGCTGTATAGAAAAGTAAAGAAAAACTGCAATTTTATTGTAGCCCGGAATACGAGAAAAGAACTCTAAACCGGTCATCATTTTGCATTTTCCATCGTATCGCACTGTCATCTTGTTTCAAATTACCTATACGTAGGTACTAGGTAGTAGGTACATGGTGCTATGTGTAATGAAAAAATTAAACATTTATCGAATTGAATTACCTATGAAGAAAATTCATCTCGAAGCTTTATAATAAAATCAGCTTACGTGGAGCTTCATTTCACGTTTTAATCTATTCGAAATCCGATACAATGAAATTGATTCTAATTTGTAGAAGAATACCTACGTAAATGTTCGTAAATGTGTGTTGGTGTTAGTTTAATTTGCGTAATATTCGATTCATTGTGATTGTCTCGAGTTCGTACGTACGTAGGTAGGTGTGTGCGAATTGAAAATCCCTCTTTTTCGATTTACCTAATTATATTCTCGATACGGTGGTATAGGAAATGGCAATTGTTGTAATGTATGTACTATTTTCATCTTATAAGCCGGTTGGGTTAGGCCAGGTTCAGACAAGAGAGAAAAATAATATACCGTCTTTGAAATTATAGTTCTGATTTGTTTCGAATTTTCACCTTTTTTGATGTTTATATTCTTCTCTGAGCTCCAATACTTCAAAATTTTATTTGGATAGTTTTTCTTGCGATGAAGTTTCGATGCAGTATGAAATTTATCATAAAGCTGCAGAAATTTTTTTCGTTTTGTGTGACCAATGAATTCAGCCAGATGATAGGTGGCACTTCAAGTGAAAAATGTCGTATGATGAGTGACAAGTTTCACACGACAAATAATTCGGTGATTAGTGACAGATGAAATGTGATTAGTGTCATATTTCAAGTGAAACATGTCATGTGATACATGGCAGGTGGAGATTCACACGCCAAGTGACAAATTCAGCATCATAAGTGACATGTTACAAATGAAAGTTACATTATAAGTGAATAATTGAATATTAGTCTACTAAAGTGACACGTGTCATGTCGAAAGTGATAGCAGTCGTATTAAAAGTGACATTAGTCATGTTACAAGTGATTAAAACCATAATCAGGTGGCACATTTCACATTACAAGCAACCATTATCACATTGCATGTGTCAAGTGACCCATTAAAGTGATCAATGACACATTTAAACGACTAATGTCACATTCAAGTGGAACATACCATGTTACTACTGACACTATTCGTATTACAAGTGACTAATATCACATTCATGTGGATTGTTTCACATTAAAAGTGACTAATTACCATTACTAAGAAATGGTGTCGCATTAATGGTAACGAATGTCACATTATAAATGAACATCACGTGACACATTTCAAGTGTGACGCATTTCAAGTGACATGTGAACTATTACAAGGTACAGGTGACAAATGCCACATTTCAAGTGATATGTGAACCATTACAAATTACAAGTGACACATTCAAGCCATTAATGTCTTATTTAAGAGGGATGTGTCATGTTACAAGTGACATTAGTCGTGTTACAAGTAACATAGATCATGTTGTAGGTGACAATACTACATTCAAGTGGCCCATTTTACGTTATAAGTGTGTATTTCAAATAACTCATTACAAATGGTATGTGACACATTTCAAGTGACATGTCACATTTCAAATGTCATGTGGCACGTTTCAATTTGCAAGTGGCGCATTTCAAATGTCATGCGACACATTTCAACTCACAAGTGTCACATTTCAAGTGACATGCGTCACATTTCAAGTGACTCATTGTGAGTGACATATTACAAGTGACATGTGACACATTGCAAGTGACAATTGACCCATACAAGTGACTAGTGTCACATTTTTGCATGATGTGTTAGGTTACAAGAGGCATTAGTAGCACAGTCAAGTGTCAACTGCCACATATAAAGTGTCGAATGCCACATTTCAACCGAAAAATGTCACATCACAAGTGACCAACTTCACATTATTAGTGATCAATGTTACAGCACTAGGGATCAATGTCACTTTTCTAGTGACTAATATGCTATTACAAGCAACTATTATCACATTACAAGGGACAAATGTCATATCACAAGTTATAAGTGTCGTATTGCAAGTGAAAAAGTTTTGGTAGTCATATGAAAAGTGATAAATGAAGTTACATGCTAAGTTGATAGGTGATACAAATGTAATCAGTATGGCAAGTGTCAAATGTCACAATATAAAAATGTTTGAATTCATCATTTTGATCATTCATTTTTCGTGAATAAAATTCAAAAATCGATAAATTGGTCGCAACATGCGATTTGTTATAATTATTTGTGAGAAAAGCTATGATTGCTAACCTTCATAAAATGGACCATTAAATTTTGAGCTTGTAGCATGAATTTATATTGAGTCAACTTTTCAGAGGTTCCCAAAATATCGAAAATTGAAAACGTCAAAAATCAACTTATTCGACACCATGAACTCAACGTTCGATCAGACTGTAGGTAATTTTGACAGAAAGGAGGTTTTGGAAATAATCTTGTGTATTATAAAACGCTTTTGAGTGAGAATCAGCGAGCTAAATGTAAACTAGAATCACATTAAAATCGATTTAATTAGCTAAATCTCACCGAGTACCATTTATAAAAAGAGGGTGCATCACCTGTTGAGATGAAAATGTTTCTCAAAAAAGCTGCAGATTTTTCAAAAATTTCAATCATTAAATCCGATCCGATGACAAATCAGTATTAACTTCTTATCGAAAAAATAATAAACTCTGCCCAAATACCGTACACGAAATTCGTTTAAAAATCAAAAACAATATCCATCCATCGATATTATAGAGTGTTGGTAAAAGTTATATCGTAAATTAGCCGCACATTCCGTGGCTTAAATTGTAAAACGTTTACTATGAACTTTTTCACCCGAGCCGATCCTCTTTTTCGTATATATTAGTTTTGTGAAGAGAAAAATTACAAAAACTTTTCGCAAACAATTTATGACTCCTATGGAAAGTTTCACCGTAAATTGAATTATACTATGTTTGGCCTTATTTCTTGCTGGCATTTTGGTAAACGTTATCTGCTGGATATTTGCTCCCTCTTCCAGTATACTTACGACAGACTTACTCGTGTACTCTTCTCGCGTTCTTGTAGGTACATGTGCTGTCGTTCGACTGAATAAATAGATGATTTTGTGGGTTGGGTTTTCAAAGAACCGTTAAACTCGAAAATTCACATTTGTTCGTGTAGGTAATTTGTTTTTGAAACTATTTCCCAAGTGTTTTTTTTCCTTCATCGTGTACGATGTGACATTGCAAGCCGATGCTGAAATTCGCTGAGAAATTTTCCCATTAAATTTACCTAAATTTTATCGTCTGGTTTAATAAAGTAGGATGACTTTGCTTATTTGATCGAAATTCGTCGTTGGTCTGTAAACGATAGGTTTCAAATGGGCCAAAGATAACTCGTAATGGTTTTTGAACTGCTTAGGTTGATTTTTTGATCCATAGATCACGTTTATCTTTTGATTAAACCGTAAATCGTTCTAAATCTGCATTAAAAAAATGCATAATAATGGAGAATTTCTAAAAATCCGTAATCTTTACGACAATCTTTTCCTTTACCCACGTTTAAGAATTTAGCTTTAAAAGAAAAAAACAATAAATATTAAATCCCTGCTTGAGCAATTTTTCTTAATTACACCTTTATCTTAATTCAAGTATAAATGGATATAGCGAGATGGAAAATAATTAGAAAATTCTAATTTGCTAATTTTTTCATTTCCAGATATTCTTGATTTAATTGAAAAACCAACTAGAGATATTTTTATTCAGCTTGTAAAACTTGTCCGGTGATTTCTATCTGGAAAATTACCCTCTTCCTTATTTCGAAAACTACCGCGATGATAAACGCTTCGATTTCATCAATTTTATATCTTTTTTGAACAATTTTTCTCGATAGAGACTCGATGTTCTCAATTTTCTTCTTCGTATTATGAATTTTGTAGAAATGTTTTATAAAAATTTTTGCACTTGTGAAGATAAGTCGGAAAATTCATTAATCTATTTTTTAATTTTCTTTCAGCACAAAAGACGTGACATTTATTGTTGAAGTTGGTTCTTTCGATGGAAGTTGAAAAGCAAGTATTGTTCGGGTGGTTTTACTTTTTGGCTGAATGAATTCGTAACAGATGGAGTGATTAAAGGTACGTACATCTACGTTGAAAATCTTGCTTTTTAATTCACCCAGGCGAGAAAAACTTTCTCATTTAGAAATATAGGTACCTAGTTTTTAGATTAGGTATCCATTCCATCAAACGAGGTGTAGAAAAGTTTGAAAGAAACGTAGGTAATATTTCTCCGGCAACATACCTAGCGAATAATGAAAAAAAATGAGGGAAAATCAGTCGTTATTATCGATTAATTTTTCACCAAATAATTTCGTTTTATTATCTATACGGTGTGGTATTAAGGTTCGTTATTTTTTATGGTCTTCTTATTGTGTGTTTTTTTCAACCGTAAATATTTTTTTTTATTTCGGTTACGCTGTGGGATGTTCTTTTAAGGGTGTTCGGGCTCGCCACAGTTGTTTCGCTTATAATCGATTAACGTATGATTTACAGTTTCAAGTTGCTCGCTTTCATTATAAAGGGTTCATCGTTCAGGAGTTATAATAACATCGGCCCCAAGACCCTGTATTTATTCGTTCGTGCATTTTTTATGGTTTAATTTTTGCTAATTTTGGTTTCATACGATTGCTGTTTTTACGCCTTGTTTCTGGTTCGTTCGCGAAATCGAGAGGAGGGTGTTCGTATATGAGTCAGCTTTGTGTGAAAACCGTATAGGACGATATCGGACCTACCGTGATTTTAATTTTTAATCATAAAATAAAATTAGGGTCGGTGGGTTTGATTTTTTATTCATTAACGTAACCACTCTCTCGAAATCCGCCATGTCTAATCTACCCCGGCTTAAAAGAAAATTCCAACACTTTGGTATTTTGTAAAACCCCAAAGCTGGAAATTGAAATGGAAAAAAGAGCAACTCGATCCCTTATTTTATAATGGGTGGTTTTGTAATTATATGGTGGCGAAAAAAGCGCAGTCGGAGTTGATGGCGCGATAAGTTCATTAGTCATTCAGCGAGTGTATCTGATTTTTAAAACAGTCATTACCCGTTCGAAAGCTGGCTTCCCAGATAGTACCAAGGTGGCAAAAAAAAGGCAAACTTGTATGCAACCTGAATACGATAAAATATGTTCCGACATTGGCGGTGTATAAATGGCGTTACGGTTGATTTTTTGTAATTTTATAGGTATTCAGGTTGCGAGCCAAATTTATGATTTGATTTCTTTCATACACTTCCGTCGCGTCGTTTATAAAGCTCGTTCGCGTTGCCTTTGGAAAATTGCTAATGGCAATTGCCGATGAGGAATGAGGAATTTTTACTTTATATACCTTTAAGCCTCTTAGTATCGTGCCAAATATATAGCAAAAAAAGGCGTGGTTCTATTGATTGCAAATTTCACTTGTGTATGCTTTGCCCGAATGGAGTGGCAATAGCGAAGATCATCTTTTATATTTATCGTTGATACGAACCGCGCTCTGCCCTGGCGCCTCGTCGTTCGAATTATGAATATTTCACGTTATTACTCCGTTCCGCCTTTGTGTATTATACAATTGCGTATGCGAAATTAAATTTTAAACGGAAACAAAAGAAAAGGGTCGTTGGTACCGAATGTATGTATATGTATTTTTGCGAATAAAGAAAAAGAAATGCATGGGTGTGCTCGACTTGCACCGTATACCACTCGTACGGGTATGTATGTAGATGTACGTGGTTCATCGTATTCGTGTCAGTTGCGAAAATTGGATGTTGGGTTTTTTTGGGAAAACATTTCACTGTGTAAGAACTGTTGAACGAGTGTTGATTAGTTTTTTCTTTCCTCTTTTTCTCTTCGAGTTGTCAGTCATTTTTCAAACGGTTAAAACAACTCGGGCTCGAAGGAACCGTGCAAGGGTTCGGTTTTCAATCGAATTTCTCAACGTGTTACGTGCGTTTAAAAATTCAAAATGTTCGTTGGCTTGGAAATGTTGTTAGATGAAAATGGAGGCAGGTTTTTTGGCGAATGTTCCTTCGATGTGTGTGTGGTTTTTGTGTTACAAGAAAGTTGTAGGTATGTTTTATTTACTCGGCGAGAGTCGATGTTGGATTTATCAAAATTAATGGAAATTAATTTGTAATGATTTCGTGAAAAAATGGGAAATTTTTGGGAAAATTAATTTGAAAATCATTTATGAAAAGGATAAGTATCTAACTGTAGATTGTGATTTTTTTTTTGGTGGAAACTTTCTATAAAAGAACGGGATTCAACGTCGTCGAGTAAAGGAGGCAATCTCCTAAACTGCAGGAATAATATGGTCAATTAATTTACTTACCTATTATTATGAGGGGTCTTAAGAAAAAATGCTCAAAAAAAATTCTGTACAAATCGGAAAATATGCAAAATATGCCCTAAACTTTTTCAAAACATGGGCCTTAATTTTTGAGGATTTTGAACTGGAACCCTATAAATATAACGTGTACAAAGTGTTTGTTGGTAGACTTGAAATGCTAAAAATTGGCTGAAAAATTAAAACATAGTGGATTGATGGCCCATATTTTCACTCAAAAAGTTGCCAAAAAATTAACCAAAAAAATTCGTAAGAAATATGTTTAAAGACTAGTGCTGAGTTAAATTTTTTTGGTTAAAGGTAAAAAATCTCTAAGAATTTGAAAAATTACCAAATATTTATAAAAATTTGCTAAAAACCAGTAAAAAATGCTTTTGAATATCGATATATCGAACATGACGTATTCATACTTTTAGGACTGAAATTTCTATTAGATATAGATAGGTACTTAGTCTGAGAAAAGTTAATATTTTTTCAAAATATCGATATATTTTCATCGATTAGTTTCACTATCGATGTATCGAAATAACATCGGTATTGATAGGTATGTTTACCAAATTGATGCTCAATATCTATCAATTACTGAATTATCGATATATTTTTATCGATATTTTTCGATTTCGATGTATTGAATAAAACATGTCGATATCTACTACAAATTTTTATTCTTTGAATAAAAAATTGATATTTTTTTGGAATATCGATTACTCGATAATCGAAATATTTTCGTCGGTAATTTTCAACCCCTATGTATTTATCGAAAATAACATCGATATGTTTACAAAATTTTCACTTGATAAGTCTAGCAGGGATGATAGTTTCTCGAGGTATCAATAGGTACAGGAAATCGAAATATTTTTATCGATATTTTGCAATATCGATAAATCGAACAAAACATCGATATTTTCATGAATTTTCTTTTCTAGATATGAAGTATTTGTATTTTTTCAAGTCATCAGCTACTCAATAATCGAAATATTTTTATCGATATTATTCAGTATCGATATATTGAACAAAACATTACATTTTTACGAGATTTCTCTCTTAGGTATGCACTGCATTCATATTTTTTCAAGCCATCGAGGCATCGACTACTCAATAATCGATTTTTCGATATTATCGATATTTTTCAATAGGTATCGGTGTATCAAAATATTTCTATGAAATTTTAACACAATTTTCAAGAGCGATATTTTTAAAGCTATTAGATAATCGATAATCGAGACATTTGTATAGATTTTATCAATATTTTCCAACATGATGAATTGATGATGTAGGTACCTATCGATATTTTTTCTCAACATGTCCTGTGCCTATCTATTGATCAATAATTCAGACATTTTCATCGTTATTATCGATATTTTTCAGGATTGATGTATCAATCCTAAAATACATATTTTTTAATTTTGGAAATGTCGATTTAATATTTGAAGCGTCGATTTTTTCATGATAGGGATCTTCAATGTTCTTTAAATCGATATCATTGATATACGATGTAAATTTACAAATGTATGGATATACATTGTCAATATTTTATCAATATCTATCCATCGAACTAAAAATATTCCAATAATTTCTATTTGACAATGTGTCTATTAAATAGCTATTTGCACATCAATACTTTTAAAGATATCGATAATCGATTTTTCTTCGACTTTAGATATCGACTGTCGGTACATCGAAAATCGATATATCGATTTAACTGTTTTTTGATAGCATATATTTCCGGTCGGAAGTAACTTTTTTTCTATAAATACTATAGACTTTGTAATATCGATGTAAATGCTATACATATCATTTCGAGCTTCGATAATTCGATCAATTTCAATCATACCTACGAGTATTTTTTTGGCGACTTACCTATTGAAAATTGGGTTATAAGTACTTCGCCATCCACTCGAATGAATCGATTTACGTAATTTCCAGTTTGGTTCAAAAAACTAGGTAGGTAGATAGTGCACCTATTGTTACAATTTTGCGCTGCAAAAAGTTTTCTTTTTTGGCTCGCAACGTAAAGTTATGTAAGACAACCGCTTGGCACTTTTTTTTCGGTTATTTTTTTCGCTATCTTTTTTCAAAAAATAAGTAAGAAAAAGGGGTACGGTATTTTCGTGAATGGCTCAGAAAGAGAAAAATGCCGCTGAGAAAACTTTTAAAATATCGCCATTCGCCGCTGAAAGGAACCAGTATTACAAAGAGCATAAGTAGGTTAGAATTTACAGCCTTGGAAGCTACGCCTTTAGGGCATTGGTAGCTGGTACGTAGAATTTGTTAGTCAATGAAGCGAGAAGAAGCGAAGGAGAGAAAAAAATACAAATACAAAATGAGAGAATTTTTTTCACTCGAGTATTGAAATTTAATTTAGTAAGTTTCCATCCATTCGGATGTGCGCTGGCGCGCTGAGAATTCCGTAATGAATTTTTTCCTCTTATTTATTCCTCTTACTCGATGATGCGAATGTGATAAGAAAACTGTGACGTCACGTGACCGTAACTCGACCCCGTCGGTTGTTGGTATTTATACGCTGCGAGGACTCCTTTGGAAAAAATTTCTCTCGTATTTTTCTTTTGAAGCTGCGATGAATTTTTCATTTTGACGCTTCTGGTAGCGCATTTTTTCTAATATCGGAGCAACAATAGCAGGTAAAATATTATTGGAATTCGTATCTAAATAACAAGGTTTTTTCTTTAGTTTTTTTTTCCTCCTTCGCTTCTTTTTATTCTTCGCATACTTCGCAACGTATATACAGAGAGGGTAGCTCGAGTTTAAAAAAAAAATCGAATTGTACGCGGGATTTTTTTAAAAAGTTACACAGCCATGAGACGAATGGTGAAAAAAAGAACCGAATATGTCGAATTTTTCCGGGTATTCGTTTCCCTCGTGTGTTAAGGTGTTAGTTCTTTGGAAATCTTGGGAAAAAGAAGAGGAAAATGTAGCCTATTCGAGATGCTAAGAACACGTGCTCTTTACGAGCGGATGCGTTTTCAACCCTCTATTTTAAATAATCAATATATCTAATCCTCGGCTCGCTAATCTCTTTCACCCTTAAACCTTGACAAAAAAGCAATATTGCAATAAGCCGCTAGCATTCTCATCTATACAAAATGTCATTATTAAGAGAGCGTAATTCACTATTCCTATTATAATTTTTAACCCGACGTAGTAAATAGTGTTTAAATAAAAAAAATTCTACGCATCCCTCGCGTTCTGTACACTTTGCTACATCATCCCTTCCGAACAGATTAATAAGCTTTGAAAATATTTCGAATATTTCGTCGAATATTTCAGTTAGCTATACAAAAACGTCGGCATGTTGGATACAAGGGCTTCTTTTCAAACCGAGCGAAGGGGTTAAATTGGTGAGCATTAATGAAGCTCCGGTTTACTTTACTTCGCCCCTCCTTTCTCGCGTATCGGAAATACATGGCAAATTTAATACGAACAGAAGGCGGATTTTTCCATATACAAATTAGAAAGGAGAAAAAAAGGAAAAAAGAAATTTAATACTCTAAATTCGTTTCGATGAAAAAGTGTTTACGTAATTCATTTTAACAAAAGTAAAGCAGATACGAGTATTTTTCATTCAGGAACAGATATTGTGTAACATTTATTTATATCTTTTGGGCGCAGCAGCCTATATCCTAGGATAGTATAAGGGGCAAGGGTACGCGAGGGCTAGATAAGACCGAAACTATGTTATATTTTTTCACTTCAACGTGCTGGTTGAAGCGACAAGCTGCGAGAATTTGATAAAAAAAAAAAGTTGAGTATTTTAAACGTCATAGTTATACCGATTCTTTCGGCAGGGTTTGTTAAACGTACTATATGGTGTTGCAAAAAAAACCATTTACTCAGGATTGCCACCTTATTTTAGCTCGGTTGAATTATGTTTTTTCAAAGTTGTTACGATAATAACGTTTCGTTGCTGTGGCGAAGTATTCGACTTGATGCAGCTATCATGGTTTAAATTCTGGTTTCAACGGGGTGTATTGGATTTTAAGTTTTACACGAGCTCGACATTATGCGAAGGATTCGAGCAGGGTGTAAAATTAATACCGTATTGCTATATTTAGTTTAAACCTAGTCTCTTCGAGGTTTTGTTAAAGTTGTAATCGCGTCGAAGCTGTCGGAGTTCTCGTATCCACCGCGTCGAATATTTTTCCTTCGAAATGAAGCTTTTCTACCATTTTAACTTTTTTTTTGACTTTTTTGAAAAACGAATTCGAAATTCGTATCGCGTGGTGTATTAATGGTACGTGTAGGTGGCTGGAATGTTGGCGTTTTCGGGTATTTCAACTTTCTAGAACAGTCCGAGAGTGGAAAAAATTTTGCAAAATTTCGTCTAGGCAAAATTTACGAAAAATTTCAATTTCGCCGATGCGAGTATGTTAAAACTTCGATGCCAGGGCTGAAAAATTTAAAGTTTCGTTGTTAAATTGAAATAAGCCCGTGAGTGGAATTACTTTGGGAAATTTTTCATCCTCAGTTACAGCGCATGAAACGTGTGTGATCGGATCAAAAATTCCATTAGAGAGGGATTTGAAAAAGGATTTGAATTTTTTTTCGGTGTTCGAAGCTCGTACGTGTAGCTAAATGAGGACGTGAAAATTGAACGTGTTTTTTTTAAGGAGATAACTTGGATTAGAGAAGAGATAAAGGTTATGTAGCGTTACTTTAACAACACGTTAGAATTTAATTTCACTGGTTTTTTCATCGAAGGGCTTTGTTACGATAGGGTTAAGTTGTTATGATGTTATTGTGTTACTGATTCGTTTTAGTCTAGATTTTGTTACATTTTTGTGCAAGTTTTTGTGACTGTGAGTATTCAGTTTCCAGTGTATTTTTATTCGGATTGTGTTACGTTTCTGTTCAGTTACGTTACTGTTTCGTTTCCGTTGCTGTAAGGTTATTGTATGAGTTACAGTTTATTTTGTACTGTATTTTCATTATGTTTTTGTTACCATATCATTAGGTTTCTGATAAAGTTTCTGTTAGGTTACTTACGTAGGCTGTGATGAGTTTGAAAGGGTTTCAGTTTTAGATACCAAACATTCAATTGCGTTGTTACGTTTCAATGTTGTTGTCACGATGAATGATGAAGTTATAATACAAAACGTTATTCTATTCCAATTTTCTGAAAGTAAAATGTTACGATTTTCTCGTTTTTCCATTTTTTTTAGTTTTTTGACATTTTTTTTGCTCTCGACTGTTTTTTTTTTTAATGAATATTCTAATCAATATTTTAGAAAAATATATTGAGAAATCAGGAAATGACAAAGAACCAAAACCGTTCAGATTTTACCTATAGATAGGAGTTTTGGTTATGGTTCAGGTTCCTGAGAATTTGAAACTTTTTTGGGGTTTTTGGTTTCAGTTTTGGTTTAACAGCCTTGTTTCAATGTTTCATACATACCAATCAATCAAGAGCGATCCAAAATTGGCATTATTTGGGGTGTGTTGGGGGGGGGGGGGGTGAAAAATTTCTGGTTCGTAGAATAAAACTTTTGATCTCAAAATAGAACTTTCTTATCAAAAAAAGTCCATAACTTTTGCAAATTTGCCGAAACGAACCTAATTTTCTCGATTAAAAATAAATTTTTGTAATTTTCTGTATGTAAATGTTGCTCTTGCCCCCTTTCCATTTTTCATCAACGTTTTTATACATTTTCTCGCATAAATCATTCAAAAACTATTTACTTGCCTTGAGTTTACAATTTTTATGGTAAAAATTCCAAATAGGTACTCACCTAAAACAAAAAAAGAAAATAAATTGTCAATTAGTTTGCATATTCGGCTAAAAATTTTATCTTTTTTTACTACCTTCTTTTTAACGAAATTTTAACACAAAATTTACCTCTTTTTTCAGACTTTTCTTTGTCTATAAAATAAATTCATGTATGGCAAGTGGAAAGGAACCTTAGGGTGAAAATCCAGTTTTATTCTGTGTTTCTGGTGCTAAATTTATCATGGAATATGAAAATGTATTCAAGAAGTACTACAGGTCTTGAGATTACACTTTGGAAACTTTTTTTTTGGAAAAATTCATTCAAAGTTGATTTATTGTTGAAATCAGTAAAAAGTTGATGGGATACGACAGAATTCATGTTCCAAGAAGTAAATTTTTAGTACAATTCGATGCTGATACTGATTTTAGTTTTCCAACTCAAATTTGGGAGATTGAATAAACCATCTCAATTTCGTGAATTTCTTTACTTAAACTAGTTGTATGTAAATGTTTTTCAAAAATAAAGAAAGCATTTTTATCGATGGCCCAAATGGCAACACTGCTCAAATTGGACGCATCAAAATTTATTTGGAGGGAGAGGGGGAGGGCAGAATTACGAAATAACTTAAAAACCATATCTACTAAAAATTTCCAACTCGATGTAGAACATTTTAAGCGGAATTGAACAAAAAATATACCTATTTACAATTCATTCAGCGAGGGCGAAATTTTTTGCAATAAAATGCATTTAAAAACTGAAATTTCAATAATTTTCCAAAATTTCAGTTATCAAGGGTGGCCCAGACCCATTGAAAACTCCCTAAATACACTGCTGATTTAATCGATTCGAGGGATGGCAAGTTTTTGCAAAAAAATGTAACTTCATGTAAAATTTTGAAAAATATTCATCATTTTGTTAAGAGGAGTAAATTTATTCAGCCCGAGCGAAGCGATGGCGAAAATTTTTGCAGAAAAAAGCACTCAAAAGCTAAAAGGGTTGCGAGCTTGGCAAGAAAAATTGCAGTTTTATGTAGTTAATTTTAAAAAAGATACATTATTTCGTAAAATGAAAGAAATATGTATTGAGCACGAGCAAAACGTGGACGAAAATTTGTTTGGAAAAAACATTCAGACCTGAAATTTTAACGCGAATATTTACTTAGCTAGCATTTTCAAATTGTATGAATTTTTTTAGTTGGTAAAATTGTGGTTTTGCCAACTGTTTACCAACCGATGTCTAAAAATCACCAATTTACCAACTTTCCAACTGCCCAAGGAGGGCTGCACTCCGACCCTCTTTAATTTCGTCCCTGGATATGCTATCGATTATTGAAATCTCATCTCGATTTCATAGCAAACTCGCTCGGCAGATACACAACTGAAAAAATCTTGTTTTAGAAAATCGTTTCAAAGAATAAAGATCACACGAGTTGTCTATTTTTATTTTTTTGAACTGTAAAATTTGGGGTTTTACCTTAAGCCCCTCCCTGCGCTCCCAGCCCTTGAATTTCTTTTGTTTTCTCAGTTGTTTCATTATTAAAGTTTGTAAAATCTTGAACAAAACCTGAAGACATTATGTTAAAAACATAATTTCAATTGAAAAGTTGGTTCTTTCACGCATCCTTCGTTGCTATTTTTTCTTAAAAATTGAAAAAAATACCATTATTAAAAAACCCCCGAAAAAACTAAATATTGCACGAGCGAACCGAAAGGCGAAAAATTTTCATAAATCATCAAACCGAAATGCAAATTTCTAGCTGTTTCACATTTTCGAATAAAAAAAATACCTACCGAAGAGAACGCGCAGAATGATGATTTTATTTATGATATGTAAACGATTCGGTGCAATGGTGCGTACTCGTTGATATACATTCTTTTCGAATACTCGAAAAACAATAAAATTCGGCCGGAATGAGACAAGGTCGCGAAAATTTCTCAAGAAAATCGCAATTTCCAAGTCGACCGAAAAAACAACCGGGTAAATAGTTATTTTGAAATGAAACAAATTTATGAGCATTTTACTCGACTCGTCTTTTAGCTTATTTTTTTAAAACGAAATTTTTCATTTTTTTTTCTTCAAAAGTTGAAAGAAAAAAAAACTTACGCAGTAACTGCGTCAGAAAATCTGATTTTATACACCAATATCACAAAATCTCACTTTAAAAAATCCAATTTTGCTGTGTTACCTATCAAAAGTAAGCATGTATGTAGTTAAATATAGGCATTGCAAAAGTTTTGAATCTAATTTTGCTGAGCATTTATTTTTCAATTTCGTGGTGAAGTTTTGAAATTTTCCATCACGTATATTTTGAGAACCAGTTCATCAAAAAAAAAATGAATATGAACTTTTTTCTGCGCCTTTTCAAGTGCTACCTAAAAGGTTATTTACATATTTCATGTAACTGCTTTATTTTAGGTGCTAGAGGCTTTTGAAAATTTCAATAGCAAATAACTCGAGAACCGGTTCTTAAAAATGAAAATTGTACATCACATTTTTTGTGCGTCCTTTCAAGTACTACCAAAAAGGTTATTTACATATTTCGAGTAACTGCTGTATTTCAAGTGTTAGAGGCTTTTGAAAGTTGCAATCACGAATAACTCGGGAACCAGCTCACCGATTTTTTTCAAAATGTATGAACTTCTATTCCTAGCAGTACTGAACCTCTCGTAAAAATTTCAGCTCATTCTATCAATTATTTCTAGAGTTATCGTGTCAATGAAATTTTGATGTACAGGGTCAAATGAAGAAGCTGATCTTCGATTCTCGAAAAATCAGGTAAAAGACACATTCCCCTCCATCTCTCCTCTTTTTCCCATCCCAAATTGACATATACTCCATCGCTTTTCAAGTTACCTACGCATAGGCTTATTTAGACCTACCATAAAAGATGTAAAACAAAAACCAATCATTCACGGTTCGCGAATTCTCCTCACAATTAGGTATATTTTGAATTAAGTTATTCAAGAGGCTACATAGGTATCTAGGTACGAGTACATCAAACGTATATGCTGCTTCTTTGCCACTTACTTGCCAGCTGCTGTTTGAAGAGTACTTGAAAGATGTGCTGGAGATGTGTTGAAGGTAGTGATGTAGTACATCGCACGCGTTCAATTTTATACTTTAAACCGTTGAAAAGTTGAACACAGAGAGGCGAGCATAACGCGGGCTATACCATACCATACGAAAGGAAAGATACATTTCGTAGTCATAGTTTGTTATCAGCCAACTTCACATCTTTGTGCTCGAACATGTTATCATTTAAATTCATACCCTAGTTCGCTTTATCTTAAGTAGGATGCAGAATTTATGGTTAATATTTACACAAACGTGCGTGTACATGAGTGCCTGAACCTTACATAGCCTTGTATAGGAATTTTCAAATCATTTACGAGGTATATTGTGGCAGCATCTCTCACCTCGTTAGTAAATTTTTCCCCTTTTTTTTTGAATTAGTTGAGAAGGTTACGCTGTTGTGTAAAATATTCGAAGGGAAATTGCCCGATTATAATGGTACGATGTCTTTGAACTGTAGGTACAATACGTAAGACAATATTTTGAACAACTTTGCACCCGCTTTAATTGTATATTAAATTGACTTTGTAATATATACGCCCTTATATCATCGGCGTTGTAGATCACGCTGCACAATCAAACAATAAGGTCAAATTAAAGACAAATATCGCAGCGGTACCAAGTCGAAATGTTCGTATATAAAGGATTCAGCGTCGACTGAATAGCATTCCAGATAATGAACTAAGCATTTTGACGATGCTACCCCGTGAAAGTTTAAGATTAGTTAACCCGCATCGCATCGCGTACAATATCCCATAACGCGTTCGCTCTGCCTCATTCTAAGGCCTCTCTTGCTCTAGTAATTAAACTGTCGACTCTTACAAGCGTGTTGCGTGTAAATCTTTTCGTTCGTACGGCTGGTGCGGCGTGTTAAGCCGAATTTCGCTCGCGAGATATCGCCTCGTGCTAAAAATCTTAGTTCGGAGCCATGTTGGGGGCCAGGGGTAGCGGAGACAATACCAGCATGGCATCGGAATAACCTTTTTAGCGGATTAAAATTTCAAAAGAAACTCTGACTAATGTCCTGCCATTAAAACACTCGTCAAATATGTACAGCATGGCGCATCGAAGTAGGCTGGGGTAGGGTTTGTTTGCCTAAACACGGTAAATGTTTACCTCTCGAATCGTCTCTTTCTCTCTTATATGAATGAATTTTCCAAGCACTACGCCTACCGTGGCGCGAAACGAGGCGTTATGCTTTGAACTTTTCATCGTGTCGACTCCCTTGCTCTGTGTCGTTTTCCAAATAACGCCCATCGTATTTTTTAATATTTATTTCACTTATTATTACCGAGCCGTTAAGTTTTAATTACGTTGAAAAAAAATAATCACCCGGATTGATCTTATTTAGAAAAAAAAAGTTGCCAGAGCCTGTAAGAATTTGCAAAAAATAAACGTTCGCAGGAGTGGAAACAGCAAAAAAAACTTTTGTTCTTAAAGAGCACTTGACTGTTTAATTTTCTGACAAGTGTTTTGCCTCGCTTTCACCTTGTGCTTTTTTTTCGTCCTGGCGTCTCTGGTTCATATCGAATGATTTTCAAAAATGCTTTCGTGTTTGCGGAAAAAATTCTATCTCTTTTATCTTTCGCTGGTGGAATTTTTCGAGCACGTTGGAATTACATCGCGAGGTACAACAAAGTTGTCTTTTTTATCGAGCCATCATTTCTAACTTTTTTTTCCATCGGCTTCGTATATTGTCGGCCATTGATGCTGAAAATGTTGAAATTTTCCAACATATATATTTTCCTTGTGTATTCTTCGAGGAAGTAGTAAATACATAGCGGAGTTCGCGAGTTTTTATAAAATTAATATTTCTTCGAGTGTAGTGACTGGTGAAAGTTTGTTTCCATAGAAGGTTTACGAGTATTGTTGTATGTGTAATATGTTATGTAAATAAATTGATGCTTATGAATTGTGGATACGTAGTTCTATATACGAAATAAGACGAATGTTTTGATTTTATTTTGTTGCTGGTATATTTTGATAAGAGAAAGTGCTCGAAGCGGTTTCTTCGTATAATATGTATTTGTATAATGAAAATTTTTCTCTTTTTGTCTAAATATCTATACGAATGAATAATATTTAGGTTTTATGTGGGAATTTCGCAATGTGAATGCGATGCTCTTGTGGTAGACTTTTTTATAGCTGGATTGAAATTGTTTGGTGGAATTTAGGTTGAGGATTTTTGTAGATTTAGATTTACGACCGATATACAGGGTGTGTTTGTGTGTGTTTTCTAGTGATTTGTCGTATTTCGTGTGATGATACAGCGATTTATGATACAGAAATGTAACCACAAGTGAGTGGATTTGTCTGGTTTGAAATTCGAAGAGATGAAGTTATTCTAGATCAAATATCAAAGAATGTAGTTCTTAAATTTTCATTTTTTATCTTGGGAAAAATTGATGATGGCCTAAATATTTTGTAGGCAGTTTTTGTTTTATTTTATTCTGTATCAACTTATCAAATTACATATTCCTTTTTCAGAGAAGGTCCTGCATAATCCTCTCAAGTGTAGAGTTCAGTTGAAACGTATTGGACGGGGGAAGGAGTTTAGAAAACAAAATCAATAAAGCGAAAGGCCAATTCAACTAAAATTTCTCTATGAATTTTCAGAGTACTGAATGAAAATGATTGAAAATTGATACCCGAATGAACTCATGAATCTGAACCCAAACCTTTTTCCAAATGTAAAAGTGAACTTGACCAAAAATTGAGAAATTGAAAAGTTTTTGGCTGTCCCAAGTTAGGCTATGTAATTTCCACACTCAGGACTTCCCAAGTATGAAACCTTTTCATTTTTTTAATACTTACCTGATATTTTAGCAAAAAAATCATCAAGTTTTAAACTCGTGGAAAATCTGACATTGCAATACAAAGTCAACTAAAATATCAAAAATTAATTTTCAATATCTGTGCAATTTTTCAGTATTTCACCAGACTTTACATTGTAAACGACATTTTTTTTTGTTAGAAATGACATCATTGTAATGTACGAGTATCATTATCTCATTCTCAGATATATAACTTTTTATTGAAATTCAGAGTACTCCTAATCGGTCTCCCATTTTCTGTTTTTATTTTGATGGTCACTAATTTTTGGTCTTTTAGAATTACCTCAGTCCAAAAATCATATCTCTATTAAAACTTCAATTCAAATGAAAGTGAGTAGAAAAGTTGAAAAAATAACGAAATATTGACTTTTCCTGTCTCAAAATTTACCTTTCAAAAGAAACATTTTGAAAAAGTGATCAAAATTGGTCCATTGGAAGAGGCTGGCAAACTGTCACAATATTTTTTTCCCAAAAAAAATTACAAAAATGTTTAAAAAGTTACAAAATTTTGATTTCTTTTCATTCCAAATTCGAAAATATTTCCGAAAAAGTTTTAAAAAACGTCAGAAATGTTGAAAAATCGAAATTTTGATTTTTTTGTTTCACATTTCAGAAAGAGTTTTCAAAATATCGAAATGTTTTAAAAAATCAAAATTTCGTTATTTGTACCTAATCGTTTTTTCATTTTATGAACTTTCTTCCGACAGAAAAAGTTCATAAAATGAAAAAAAGATTACAAATAACGAAATTATGATTTTTTTTGTACCAAATTCGTAAATGGGATTCAGAAAAGTTTAAAAATGACAAAAATGTTATAAAAATGACGAAATTTTCATATTTTTTGTCCCAAGTTTGAAAATGGGTTTAAAAATGTCAAAAATGTTTTAAAAAATGAAAAAATTTCGATTTTTCTGTCGGAAAAATGTTGAAAAAGTATGGAAAAAGTTTGAAAAATTACGACATTTCTGTCTCTTTGAAAATTATTTTCAACAGTTTTAAAAATATCAGAAATGTTAAAAAAATGACAAAATTTTGATTTGTTTTACCGAAAAAAGTTGTTAAAATGTAAAAAAAAATGCGTAAAATGACGAAATTTTGATTTTTCTGTAGATACCAAATTCGTAAATGGGATTTAGAAAAGTTGAAAAAATGACAAAATTTAATTTTTTCTGCCTCAAATTTGAAAATTGATTTAAAATCTTGCTCAATTTTTTCCCAGATCTCACCCTCACCTTCTACCACCATCATCGGCATAGTGTAGTTCAACTCGAATTTCAAAAATTTTGTACCTCACTCCTCGACCTCACCTCCTTTTTCTGTGAAATTTCTCTGCCTTTGGATTCGATGACCAAAAAATGTAAAATGATGTTCTTATAATTTTCTCAAGATCAGTTCTGTGATGTTGAAGTTCAATTGTTTTTTTTTCTAGGAAGAACTATTATGCAAAACGAAAAAGTAGATATACCTATAATGATATTATTCGAAAGAAAATTTTATCCTATTCTTAAAAAGTTATGATAAAAATTTTCCAAAATCGAGTTCTTTTCGAGTTATTTAGAAAAAATTGAACAAAACCTCGAGTGCTTATTTGATCCTTACAATGGTAAAATTCTTACTGACCAAATGAATGACCATTGTTATAAGATGAAAATATTAACGTTGTTCAAAAAATACTCCATAATCGATTATTTTTCAAAAATTACCGAATACTGTATTTTTCAAAAACAATAATTGACAATTTTTAGAAATGAATGAAAAAAAATAAATTTTTCAAAAATACTCGTAGTTAACAACTGATGTTTTTTTTCGAATTGACGTTAAATATTTAGTTAGCAAATTCGAAATTCTCGAGTTGGTATTTTCGACTGTTGGTCCTTTCTCATGAATTTCGTTTTTCTATGTCCTTGTATGACCTATTTGCAAGCGTGAAGCATGAAGCAGTACAGAATGGATATATAAGAAGGTACAGAAAAGCATTAGATATCTAGTAAAACCTAACGCCTTCAAAATCCCATCTCCGTAAAGACATTTCAACCGACTTGCGTGTAATTGGTTTGTCGTATCACTAAATTGAAGGGAGAGAGTTGCCATCGAATACACTGTATATATTTTAAATTGATAACAAATTGAACGTTTTTCTCTCGGGAAATGTTTTCTTGGTATACGAAAACCTGTTCGGAAAATTGACTCATTCGTGCATTATCTCGTCAAAGTTCTATAATATCGTTATCAATTATCGCTCCGAACAAAAACACGAAACATTATTATAACGAAATTGCGCATTAACGTAATTTAGTCTCCGTTGATCGTTAATTTATCACCATAGCATCGGTATATTTTCCAACTTATGATTCGTAATAAAACGATACGAAATGTTAATTACCCTGACAATCCGTACATTATGTATATCGTATGCTCGTACACATAGCAACCCGGCTTTAAACCTATGTATACGTTGACAATGGAGATGGACGCGAGGCCGAGGCGGGCATTCAATGCGGTTTTGTAACGAATCGTTACACCCTTTGGTAGAATTTCATACACGTACAGTACATCCACGAGATAGAATAAAATTACTACCGGTAGCAACTTTTGATAGACCTGATACGTACGCTAGATTAAAAGGCCATCCGATGAAAAACAAATATTTCACGGTGGTAAAGGTCGAATGAGCAGTTTCAAATGAAACGCTTTGTTTCGTTCGTTCATTTCAAAAGCAATGTTTTCCGTTTTCTTTGTCAATTGATTATATCGCGTGTATGAATGATAAAACGTTCGGCGATGTTTTAAAACATGAAATTCTACATCCGTCGTTTGAAATGATGCATTGGCGGTATCTTTTCACCATGTACGTGTATTTGACTGGAATTGTTTTAATGAATGAGACCGCGACGATCTCTGTGTACAGAGGGATGCATACGTGGATACAGTTTAACGACGATTCGATGCAAAGTCGCTTTGAAAAAAAAATTAATTACTTTTGCCATATATACTAGTATTCGTATTGTGGTATAAAGCGAGCAAACCGTGCGCTAATATCGAATTAAACTTTTTGCTTTGAATTTTTTAAACTTAAATCGGATCCGCGTCTAGAAATTCTTCTCTTAAGTACCGCGCAGCAATTTTTAAGTTTCGAGTTGCTGTGTACGTACCCTAGTACTCGTATATATTGTTGCGTGCTAGTTTAATTACACTTTTGGCTGTACACCTGTGTTAGAGAAATTAGCTATGCAACGTGGAGTAAATTTTAGAAAATTTTCCGACAAATTTACGTTAATTACAAAAGTTGAGCTAACTGTTTTTAACGCACTATCAAAGTAAACTTACAAGTATGTCTAGGGAATGCTTTAGTTATACGATAGTGAAATATTTTTATACCGGCAAACCTATGTGTGTATGCGAGTTGCAAGTTGTCGAGGGGTTTTACCTTTATTTTAAACGATTTTAACATTTAACTGCGGTATTTCACAATAGCTTTTAAGTTACATTAGTACTTAGCTAGGTATAAGTAAGTAGGTAATGGGATAGGTCAATTTTTACTTCATATTTGATTAAAAAAGTTTTTTTGTTTGGGAGGAGGGATTTTGACAGTATGTAAGAGCTTCTCCCTTGAGTTTGCATTGAAATCAAAAACAAATGAATTCAAAGTTTTGAAAAAATATCTGTCTCAATATACTTTTATTCCAAGCTTTGTTCAAAAATATGGAACCAAAAAAATATATACTCGTATGTCTTGGGAATTTTTTTCCAGGTATTCTAAATGCAGTGAAAATAAGCAAATTTTTAATTTCAGTGACCATAGTCTAAAAAAATATTACAAACGACATAAAACACCTCTTACCATTTCCAATTTTTTCACGAATAACAGAGATGCTTGATAGCAGACGAGAGTGCTAGAGAAGGTTGCTATCAAAAAAATTACCTAATATTCAAATTCAGCGTTATCAAGAGCATAACAAACGATATGTCACACCATTTTGCGGACTTCGTTAATTTTTTTTCAAAATTGAGAGTTTTGAAGGGCTTGGGGAACGTCTCATTAAAAAAGTGAAAAAATATTCGAACTCAGCGTATCATAACATTACAAACGATATGAACTTAGTGCTATCAAAAATGTAACACGCGATATGCTACACGGGGTTTTTGGATTTTTTTGAAATTGGACCAAAATTTTGTGGTACAGTGTACCCCAGAGGTTTCAATACCTCACAAGAAAAATCATTATTCAAATGTAATATAAAAATATCTCTTCACAGGAATTTTTTCAAATTTTTAAAACGCATCTTATGTCCCTGGAATTTTTTATATCTATAGAAGTTGAACTTTTCTCCAAAAAGTCCAACTTTCAACTTTTGAGTTTTCCATGGTCTTCTTTTAATGCTCCTTAAAACTACTTTTACAAATTTTCGCAACCCTTTATCAATCTTGGCATATGCTTCACCAAAGTTGAATATTATAACAAAAAATCTTCCAAGTGGACAAACAATAAAACTATAACCCTCAACCCCCAAGGAGGTTAGAGGAAAAACTACGGTGGATTTCTTACTTTTGAGATAAGACAACTGGTAAAAAAAATATTGAGGGAAAGCGAAAGACCCCAGGTCGAAGTAGATTTAATAACTAATTTTCTTGTAAAAACTCGATAAATGCGTCTTTAAAAAAGTGGATAGGGAATAATAAAAGTCCATTTGACCCCTTTTTGAGCAAAGTTGTTTTCATTATCAACATTTTTTTACATCAAATTTTTCTCGCTTTTTTATTACCTCCTATCACTTCAAACCTTATACCACTTTGAACCGCCTACTGCTCCGCCCATCCAGCACTCCAAACTTCCCACTGCTTCAATCATCCCACTGCTTTGGCTTTGAACCTCCTACTTCTTCAAACCTCCCACCACTTAAATCTCCCACTGCTTTGAACATCCTATCAATTCAAATCTCCGATCGCTTCAAACTCCCCACCGCTTCAAATCTTCCACTGCGTCAAACCTCCTACTGCTTTGAACATCCTACCACTTCAAATCTATTATCGATTCGTAGTTCAAACTTCCCACCACTTCCAACCTTCCGCCGCTTCAAACCTCCCACTGCTTTAATCCTCCCACTGCTTTGAACCTCCTACTTCTTCAAATCTCCCACCACTTAAACCTCCCACTACTTAAACCTCCCACTAATTTAATTTTTCAAAAGAGCATAGCCGGGTAAGAATGGTGAATCGGCCCTTGGCTGGGATTTTCGAACTTTCTAGCGGTAGTTGGTCTTTATGGTCTAAAAACATGCTGGTAAACATTTTGGCTCCCTACCTCACCCCTAACCCCTCATATCGCCCGAAATACCGATTTTCCTTATTGTATTTAGAAATTCTCAACCAAATTTTTTCAAACTTGCAGGTATGATGGACCATACCAACGGTCATCTCTGAAAATTTTTTCAATTTTTTGGAATCTTCTTTCGTACTGAAATCTGAGTTTTCAAGACTTCAAAGTGTAATATCTGTATGATGTTTCAGACCTGCCAAAAAAATCTTGATATATATTATGCAGTATACCTATATGTAAAACATATTTTTTCAGCATTTTTTAATAGGGTGGAAGACCTTCAAAAATACAAAAAATCAATTTTTTCTATCATTTTTCACCCTTGAAGTGGTCATTTTTGAGGTGAAATTTTTTTTATTGCAAAATATTATCAAGTACAGCTAAAAACATCATTAACCTGAATTTGGACCAAATTTATTAATTTCTTCAATTTTTTTCAATTTAATTTTAAAATATCTACTCGAATGACGTCATTTTGAAAACCCACGACCCCTTCCCAGGTGACCTGAGGGCGTAAAATTCATGTCTAAGCATGTTCCAACTCGATATTTGTCATAAATTGCAATTTCAGCAAATTCAAAAACTTTTACTTATTTTTCATCTTGTCTTATGCACCATTTTTTGTGGGTAGTCAAAAATATTTAATTCGTAAGAATTGGCAAAAAAATTAAAAAGCCTTGATTTTTCTGAAATTGCAGTAGAATTTTTAAAAATAGAAGGTCATTACTTTTAAAAATTTTCCCAATTTCAACTACATTTCATCAGATATGTACCAAGTATAGGTACATACGAAATATTCCATGTATATCCATACATTACGTTGACTCGAACTTAATTTCGTTTGAAATACTTTTTTTCTCTTCTCCCACGTAAAATCGACTCTTGAAACAACATCGATTAAACCTCGCTATATTTTCTCTATACCAAAAGCAACATCAACGAATTCTCTCATCACTCGTATACACAACATCTCATTCCTCAAAGCTTAGATACCTACGTACTTGAACTCGAACAACTATGTGCACGATGAAAGCTCCGGGCTTGTTTGAATTTTAGACACGACCAAGAAGCAAAACAACCTTTAGTATCAGATTATTCACCCTCTGAAAAATTCGGATATGCAAATTGCCACACATCTGCACAAAATGAGGTGCTGCGAAAGAGTGTTTAAATTAATGCGGACATTTCACCAACACTGAATATTTATAGTGTTAAAAGTTGAATGATCGTCGACGCTGTTTCAGGTGAAATAGCAACTCATAAATTTTTATTTATTGTACATAGCTACCTACATGCGTTTCTTTTACAGTTTATATATATCGAAGGGTGTCTTTAAATGTAAACGTATGATCAGTTTTATTGATAAGCAAGTTGCTATCTGGATATGGTATTTTTTTCTCTCCTTCGCATACGTCGCATCGTCGGTTAAATTTTTGGCTATATTTTGGTGTTATGGGAGATGCGGTTCAAGTGGGGTTTAATGTCGAGGCCTGGGTAGATATTTGTGCGTAGGTAACTCGCTGCTCATGTATTCTGCTGGTATACGATTCTCTTGAAAGTGCTTTTCCTTAACTTTGTGACTATTTTCTTGGGTGAAAACCTTTTTATACTAAGTTGCGTTTCAATAGTGGGAGTAGGTATACGTTTTATGTTTTTTTCAGTTATTTTTCGGCTATGCGTAAAGAAATGCCATAAGTATTTTAGATCCTACGAAGCCTTATAAATTTATGATTTCGGATATATTTTCAAATAGAAAAATAAATCAAAAGAATATCATTATTCGACACGAAAACGTATACAAATATTGATTAAAATAATCAAAACGTCTCAGCTGAGCGAAAATTCTCGAAAAAATACTTCAGCTATCGAGATCTCTTCAAATACCCTTTAAAATCCATTCTATTCTCAAACTTGCAAATATTATCAACATTTAATCATCTCCGAGGCTCGTTAACTTCGCCAATAAAAACTTCTCGTTTTTCAAGAAGGATCATCTTTCGTCATATTTTTTTTACGAATTAAAAACTAAACCTTAATTACCTTTTTCGTTCTAAACGGTTTCCATAAAAAAGGAAATTTTTCTCGAAACTTGGCCTTTTCTGCAGTGAAAATATTATGTCAGTTCCGAGGATTATGTTACCGCCAAGTGCGGAAATTGTTGAGCTTTAGCAGCGCACCGAGTTTATGAAGGAATTAACGAGTGTATGTTTCTGTGAAATCATTTTGAAAAGGGTCTTTTCTACGGTTTGCTATTAGTTGATGTAAATATACCTCGCAGTTTACAATTCCTTCGCCATTTGCTCCCTGTATCGTTTTAATTAGCTATGTGATTATTATAACTCGATGATTGGCTGTATAAAATCGCATAAAAATAAACCGTGGGTATTCTAGGTTCGGATACAAAGTAAATAATTCAACTCGTTCTGTCTGCATGTTTAGAATGAGATTGGTTATAGAATCGAGTGAGTGTATTTGAACATCATCGCTTTGGATTATTAATAATAAATATAAAATACTTTATCGTCTCGAATTCGCGTATACGAGCTGCGAGATGTAGGTATTCTAGTAATTGAATAAATGTGCCAGAGCATTTGTGTTGCTGGTAGTTTACGTCAAGTTGTTTTAAAAGTATATGCTCGAGAAAGGAAACGAGTAATTATTTATTAAACGTTTCCTTTTTAAGTGTAAACTAATTTAACGCGAAAAGGAAAGCCGAGTAATACTTTTGTCACCCAGTTCAACAGTATATCACTTACCTATTCTACACATAGAGGAACTTTCATCCCTGCAGCATCAGAAAGATACCTACGTAAATAGTTTTTTTCACTTTTCAGAGGCGAAAAATAATTATAATAAGTTTTCATTCATCCAACTTTCAAGTTGAATAGTTTTTTTTTTTTTTTTTGCAAGTTGATGGCTTATATTTTAACGTCCAAAGTAGAGGAAATTCATTAGATTAACTTTTGACTCGATATCAAACGTTTTGTCCATTGTCAGTATTGAATTTCGCAATAATACGTTTCAACATTTTGCAGCTTTCTCTGCTTTGTACAAAAGACCGTTACAACTTTCAGCGTGTATCTCGCGTTTCGTTTTATTTCACCCTTTCAAAATAGTATCCATAAAGGAATGAAAACTTTTTTTCATGAATAAATGCCAACTGCAGATGTATCCCTTTCTGTCGTTCGCGTGTATTTAATATTTAAACATTCTAAATAAACCCCTGGTCGTATAAACCAAACGATAAGTTGGCATTTCAATAAGCATATTTTTGGACAGTTGTGCGGTTTTTTTTCTCGACGTGGTTTGGGGGTTTGTGAACTTTAATTTTGACAGCTTTGATCATCGAGGTACAATGTAAAAGTTGTATTTATTTCGAAATTATATGTCACTGAATATTGAAAAGTTTTTAACTATCTTCATTTCAATATTTTTTCAAGTCTGAGTGAGAATAAGTTGTATTGAAAGACATCATATATAATCATACAGTGTGTGTTGATGGCAGTTCCTGCCTTTTCATGAAATGAAGGGACAACCGTAACAACACAGATGTATGTAGATTTGCCTACTTGAAAAATTTCAAAGGAAAACGATGTTCTTATTCATTACACAGTCCTATGATGAAAATGTCGTTGGAAAAATAATAGGTGATTTTAATAGTATTTTTTGAGCTGATTACGAAAAAAAAAAAAAAAAATCATCAAGTCAGGTTTCTTTGCAAATACTACGTTTGTTCGGAGGAAATTTGCTTATTTCTCATCATTTTGAATTCAAAAAATCGATTTTTGGGCAAACTAAGGATCTTACGAAAAAAATGAATAGAAACAAAATGGTACAGCATCAAATTTCATTCTCTTATTGATGAATTAGTTTTTTCCTGGGGTGCTTGGTTTTCGAGATATTTTTACCGTGAAAAATCAAAATTCAATTTTTCAACTTTCGATAATAATATCTCGAAAATTAAGCTTCTCGGAAAAAACTAATCGCCTTTAAGGGAAAGGAAATTTCACGCTCTACAATTTGGGTTCTATTCATTTTTTTCGTAGGATCCCTAGTTTACCCGAAAACCCGATTTTTTGAGTTCAAAAAGATGGGAAATAGGCAAATTTCGTTTTATAAAGAAACCCGATGTGATGGAAAAAACAGACTTCATTTTTAAAGTCAGCGTTAAATTTTATTTTAAAAACAGTTACCAAAATTAATTCAACTTTTTGAAAGTTGAAAAATGCTGGACTGTGTTCTTATCGACCAATTAAAAATAATCCCAAATTTCAGTGGCTAATTTAAGAAGGGTCCAGGAGGTCCAAATGCCTATTTACGACCTAAAAATTAATGTTTGCTTTCAGATTCTGAAACCCCAATAATGTCAACTCTGCCAAATACATTTTTGAATGAAATTGGACCTCCTGATCCCCCCTCCCACAACGGTCTGGTTACACTAACACTACCAGCAAGTTTCAAAACCAGAATTTTCAAATTCGAATAAAATTCCCCCATCATCAAACAAAAAACAAATAAAAAAATACATAATTGAACGAAATTTGCATTTAGTTATACGTATATTTCAATACGAAGTGATGTCTGGTTTGGTACATAATCAAGAAAACGAAACGTGGAGTTTTCTTGTTCCATAACTAGGTTTATTAACGCTGCCATAGTTGCTGCATAAGGTTTATTTTAGTATACGTACTGTATGGAAAATTCGAACGCGCGAATTTCATTGTTGAAATTACGATGCGAATTACGACTGGCTGATTTTCCGCCGTTGCGAGAATTAATTTCGTTGCAGTTTCGTTGGCGTTGGCTGCGTAATGCAGATTCTCGGGCGTTTGAAACGAATTAATTTATGAACTTGTGCTACGACTACGAGTATGAACATTTCGTGTGTCGCGAAAATTGCCAGAATAGATGAATATCTGATGTAGTATCGTAGCCGAGTGTGCATGTTGGCTCAATTTTCATATTTTAGGTAAATTAATACTACGTATCTACTCGTGTAGGTGTGCTAGTTACCTGAAGTTATCTCGTAGCCATTTCGAGGTTGGTTTCGGTTCTCCAACTTGATTGATTCATCTGAAAAAAAAATTAATTAAATGTAGGCTATACTTTGTAATATAGGTACATGTTTTTGACTGAGGTCTATTATTAATTGTGGAAGGGAGGAGGGAGGATGGTACATCTTCTGTAAAAGGAAAAGTTTCACGACTTGTTAGTTGTTATTGAAATGTTATACCTATAGGTACTATGAGTTTTTCTTCAATATTTCAACAAAAATGTCAAAAAGTCACAAATCAACGAACATCTGCCTTTTTATTGTCTCTCAAAAACAGATTGAAGTAATCGTTTGTATTATTTTTGCAATATGGCACTTCAAATAATAGAAATAGTCCCAAAATTTGTAGAAAATTTTTCATAATGTTAGAATGATATGCTTGAATATTATCAAAGTTATCTAGAAAAATCTGAACAAATTTTGATAGGTACATTGTAAAATGGATTCAAAATGTCAAAAAAATTTAAAACATGTGAAAACTTAATTTTAGTTCCTTTCAAAAATCGCTATGTTGAAATTTTCTTTAGATTACCTATTTAAAATAGCATTACTTAAAACTCTTCAAATTGTGAAAAAAATTGAGATTTTCCGATATAAAATTCATACAGATGACTTAAAATTGATAAAATTTATTGAAATATCAGAAATTTTTTTGAAAATATGATGAAAATTGTTCAGAATGTATGAACAATAAAAAAGTCGAAAAAATAGTACGGTAATGAAGTGGTTAAAAAAAAAAGTAAATTGTTTAAAATACCTATCGTAAAAAGTTCCTCAAAATTTCAGAAAAATAGTTCAAATTTCTATTAAAATTGCTGAAGCTCACTCAAAAACAAACGAACATATCAATAAAATTGCTTCAAACACTTTAGAATTTTTTTTGTAAATTGAAATAATGCGAGAAAAATCGTTGGTATTTGAATAAAAATTGTATAAAGATGACATAAAAAAGAGAAAAATTAATTGAAAATTGGTGAAATTTTTCAAAAGTTGTGTGAATGATTGCAAAAATGTGAAGAAAATTGATGAATTTTCATCACTATTGATTTGTTGAAAATTGCATGAAAAGTAAGTATAATTTTTTCAATATTTTAATCGATTTTTGCTGTTTTCACGCCGTTTTAAAAATTTTGAAAACATTTTGAAAACCTTTTAAAGTAATTTAAACAGGTTTTCGATTGTTTTATTAAATTTTTAACAAAATATGAACCATTTTGCACTAATTTCAGTAATTTTTGTGCTTTTTTAAACAATTTTAATGATATTCCGAAAAATTTTATAGAATTTTGAATATTTTATTGACCTTACATCCTAATTTTTTTGTTCACAATTTACCTTTTTTGCAACATTTGAAATACTTTTGTTGTAATTTCAACTATATTTTTCGGCAGTATTACAAATTTTTTTTGAACCACGTTCTACGATGAAAGGTCAATTGAAGTCATTAGTACCGTACTATTAAAATTTCTTAAAATACGTCTGATCTAGAAGAAACCATATTCCCAAAGTTCCTTCATGGCTTCAATTATGGATTTATATTTAGTACCTATAATATGAAAAAATATTTTTGATCGCCTTGTTAATGAGATATTTACGCATTGAAAGAAAGATCTTGAAAATAAAATTGGTCAAAATTGGTTCATTGGGAGAGGATGACGAATTGCTCAACGGTTTTCTTATTTTTGGAAATGTTTAAAAAAATGACGAAATTTATTTTTTCTGTCCCTTTGAAGATCTTTGAACCTTGATGCTTTATGACGTATCTACGGTTTATTTCAAAAAAAAACAATTTTAAAAAAGGTCAGAATTGGTCTACTGAAAGAAGCTGCAGGTGGATTGCCCAAATACATATTTTCCTAAAAATGTTAAAGTAATGCCAAACATATTTTTAAAATAACGAAATTTTGATATTTTCTGTCCCAAATTTGAAAATTTTTTGGCCTCGATACATGATGACACATTGACATATGGACACGTCAAAAGAAACATTTTGAAAAAATAAATGGTTAAAATTGGTCCATTGGGAGAGGCTATAGTGAACTGTCACAAGGTTCCCTTAAATCCAAAGTTAAAAAATGTCTGAAATTTTGAAAAAGTAACGAAATTTTGATATTTTTTACCTCAAATTTGAAAACATTTCCAAAAAAAATTGAAAAAATGTTAAACACAGTTTAAAAGTTACAAAATTTTATTTCTTTTATCTCAAATGAAAAAAAAAAAATTTCAAATATGACAAAATTTTGATTTTTTGTCTAAAAAAATTTCATTTGATTTTTTCTTCAATTTATCACATCAACTTGTAATATGAATATGGGGGGGGGGGGGGGGGGTGTTATTCCAAAATACGAAAGAACCGAAAATTTCAACTTCAATAAAAAATTGAAAAGGACGATCTTTTATCAAAGCTGAAAGTGAAATGTCGTTTCATATTGACGACCAATAATTTCAGACCATTGATGTCAGAATTTCATTATTGAAAAAGGATAAATTTTTACGTTTTGAACAGTCTGGAAAAATATTAAAAAGTTATAGAAAGTTTATTTGACATTTCAGTAACTTTTCAACCACCTATGACAAAATATTATTAACTATTTCAATTGGCTTTGTATTGAACTGCCAACTTTTATATGGTTGATGTTAAAATGTTATAGTTTGATGACTTTTGTTCGAATTTCAGGCATTAAAAACAATGAAAAGGTAGATAAAATAGAAGACTATCTTTAATTTTTCACTTTTTAATAGTGATTTGAAATAGTAATAAAAAGCTCCTGTAGTACTTTGAGTTTTAATTTTTGAATTGAAACCCTAAAACATAGGTTAAAAGATATGCCCTCCAAGGTTTAAAACTTACCTACGTTATTTTTTATTGGAATTTTCAAATTTTCAATCGAACCAAAATTTAATGGCCTAATAATAGATAACAATACCTAATAACTGCACAATGGTATTCAAATTTCAACAGCCCACAGCACTTTTGATTTCAACGATAGTCAATTTAGTCAACAAACTTTTTTATTAGTTGAAACCTATATTCATTTATCTAGCTATTTATTTTATAACTTCTTATACCTGTATTCCTTTAATTCCCCAATTAGGCAACTTTCTCAGATAAAAACCACGGCAAAAATAGCCGAAAAACTGGCGAAAAACAATACGCCCAAATTATATGTACACACAAACCCACCGAGGAAAAACTTATAAACACGATGCGATGATAAGAACACCGCACAGACTCGTATATCCGCAAACGGGACCGAAATAAGACGGTAAATCACTCTGCGCGGCATTCACAATTCACATTTGCAATCCACACAGCCTAAGAATATCAGTAATTCGATTTTTTCATTAACGGCCAAATTTACTACGTGCTAGAAGTTTATTAAATAAAACGCGAAAACTCGACGAATAGGGAAGAAAAACTCTTGCGGAGGAAAAAATACGACTAAGAAGAAAAATTTCATTTCGTTCGAAGGAGGAATTTTGAAAAGACGAGTTTTTAATTATTAACCTTAAATTACGAGCGCTTTGAACATTAACACGGTGCTGTTTTTACGCGTGTTAAAAATCTGCCATTTTGTTCCGTTTGCGTTCGCAAGGTGCTTCGGTGTGCGCTCAGATGTCATGCGATATGGACTTTTATATTAAATTCTCGCGGATAATTTTAATACCTTTCGTCATCGCTATTAAGTAATTCTTAATTAAACTTTTTTTTTCTCCTTCGCTATAGCATGCTTTCGAAACGCTAGACAATTACAAGCTGGAATTTCGAGCAAGGTTACGTTCCCTGGGACTAAATGAGCGAGAAAAGTGCCCAATAAAGAAACTGAAACTCGGCAAAACGGCGTAATATAAACGCAATACTCGCGGGTATCAGGGTTATAAGGCTACGATGTCAAATAAAAGCTCTCGCGAGTCATCAATTCTTCACGATGTGACGCCACGATCAAACGAAACTTTCGGTCTTGAAATGCCTTCTCGTGTATATTTTAATAGCCGCTTCGTATGTGGAATTAATTAAAACGTAGGTATAATTTCGGCCAATAAATTTAGATTTCGTTCGAATCTAGGTTCGTAAAGTTCGTGTTTTGTGTCTTGAAATCCTATAGAATCGATTTTATTCGAATTTAAAAATTTTATTAAAATACACACTACATGGTCCCGCGATGGAAATGTTGTTGGAAAAATAATAAGTGGTTATTAATAGTATTTTTTGTGCTGATTACGAAAAAAATATGAAAAAATTCCATTACGTCAGGTTTCTTCACAAAACTAATTCATTTTGAAAAAATTTACCTGTTTTTCATCATTTTGGACTCAAAAAGACGACTTTTTGAGTGAACGAGAGATCCTACGACAAAAATGAATAGAAACAAAATTATAGTGTAAAATTTCCTTTCCCTAGTGAGCAATTAGTTTTAGCATAGGATATGATTTTGCTAAGGTAATTTCGTGAAAAAGGCGACGAAATTACATGGCAATGACTTTTAGACATTTTGTCAAACTTTTTTGGACTTGGAAAAAATCAAAAATCACGCTGACTTTTAGACATTTCATCAGGCAGCCTTTCAGGGAGCATCCTGACTTTTAGATATTATGTCAGAAATTACACTTTTTGAACTTGGAAAATTTTAGAAATCTACGCCAACTTTGCGACATTTTGCCAGGCAGACTTTTTGAACTTGAAAAAAAATTTCAGAGATCACGCTAACTTTTAGATATTTTGTCTGGCAACGTTTCACCAAAATTAAAAAAAAAATTGTCCAAGTTTTCAAGTCAGAAATTATGTTGGACCGGATTAACCTGACTTTTTGAATTAGGGAAAAGTTCAGAGATTCTGACTTCCTGGAATTGAGAAAAGTTTATCAGGTGAGCAGCTTATTTTCCGAATTGAGAAAAATTTACGACTTGTTGAGATTTCAATAAACCAGTTTTTGGACTTGGAAAATTTCAGAGAGATCATTCTGACTTTTAAGTAATTTTTTAGCTAGAGGTTTACTTGTCTCTTAGACATTTTGTCAGAGTTTATACTTCTTGGACTCGAAAAATTCAAGAGATTCTGACTTTTGGGACTTGTAAAAATTTGGATCATTTCAAAATTTTCAAAATTTGATTTTTAGACATTTTATCAGACATTGTAACATTTTTTTAGATTTTACATTAAGAGTAAAAGCATATTCTATGTTTTATATTTTCATACGTAGAACGGAAATACAACAAACCAGGGGGATTTAGGAGGTGAAGCCGCCTGGCGAACATTGTAGAACCGAGGTTTTTTCCTTGGGGTCAATTTTTCAAGATATGTGTTTATACCCGAAATCGGAAAATCAACTTTGATTTTCTATGGCAGATATCTCGAAAACTTGATCCCCCAGAAAAAATTGCTCGCTCATTCGAGGAAGAAAATTATACGCTCTAGAATTTTGTTTCCATTCATTTTTTTCATAGGAAGCTTAGTTCTCTCAGAAAATCAATTTTTAAAGTTGATTGTTTATTTTATGTATCATCGTTGAATTGTTATTTTCAGGCCAATCGATTTTTTGGACAAACTAGTGGTCCTATGAAAAAAATTGATAGAAATAAAATTGTAGGATGTGAAATTTCCTTTCTCTAGTGAGCAAACAGTTTTTTTCTAAGAGGCTTAGTTTTCGAGATATCTGCAGTGAAAGATTACAGCTGATTTTTCAACTTCCAGTAAAAATATCTCAAAAACTAAACTACCTAGGAAAAAAATTACGCAGCACACAGAAAAGAAATGTTATACTCTATAATTTTCGTTCTATTCATTTTTTTCATAGGACGCTTAGTTTGCTCATAAAATGGACTTTAATGCGAAAAATTATAAAAAAGTTTTCAACCAAAAAATTTCTTATGTGCAAAACTCTTACGTGATTGAAAAAACCCAAAAACAATTTTAAAATATACCCTAAAAAATCGATCATTATCCCTCTAAAAAAGCGAACTAAAATTTTAAAACTTAAAATCCAGGACTGTGATATATTCAACGACCAAATCATATTATCTTCAGGTATTTCACAATCACGTCTATCTCCCAATACCAATTTCTCGTCCCAATACGCGAACTAAAATCGTCGAGTATTTTGGATTAAACGACGCTGCGCATGCACTACCCAGTAGAGAATTTCATTAATACCCTTTCTCAGCAGTATCGATTAATCCATTATATGGAACGCACATCGTCGTAAAAAACATAATTAAAATACTCACCGCTCGTTAGTCTACGCTGGGAAAAATTCTTGAGCCGGGAAACGAAAACACGAGCCCGAGTACCGAAGAATATTAATTAAGAGACTCTGGGCGAGTTCGATATGTAACGAAATGACTCGTACGTACACAGTCGAGCCGCGGCTCGGTTGTTGAAAAGTGTATTTTCTTGTCTCTTTCAATACACAATTCAATCATTTATCTTCTACTGGCCATACCATCAAAACAATCTAGTTTTTCCTTGGGGGTTCAATCTTCCCTCTTTTATAAAATTTCATCATATAGCGAACTTGTCTTCTTCAATGAAACGCATACGTCTGACAACAAATTCGAGACCTTATATGAGCTTTTCTCTCACGTTTCGTGCGGTCTCGTATAGCCAGAGGCAATGCACGATCTGCTTTTATAAACGAAATTTAGGGTGAATATTTATTTTTATTAATATTCGCACATCCGTAAGTGTAAACCGCCACGCTAAAAGGGTATTAGAATCTTTTTCCTGTGTAATCGAGGCCTACAAACACATATATGTCTAGATCTACGTATTAAGGAGCGGATAAACGAAGGTAGAGATGTAAAAATTAATTCCCATGAAATATTATAGGCTACGCATGTGGTGGTAAGGAGAGATAGCTCGAGATATGAGCTTAATATGATTTTGAAATATTTCTCGATTTATTTTATTTTCGTTTTTTATACTCTTGAATTTCCTTATGGCTTGAAAAATATATTATTTAATTTATGAATGAGTGTGCAGCTGTGCACAACATTTATAAGGTGGAAGATAGGAGAGATCATTTCTGCGCCAGGAGGTCGGGCAACTCAGACATTGATCAGAAAATTGTATATATTACATTTCTATCTTGTTACTCCATGAAGTCAAGTGCTCTTGTTAGTAACCGATTAGAGAAACGAAAATCTTCATATGCATACTTTATTGTCTGTTTTCAAAATTGAAGGGGCTGAGATAGTTTAAAAATGAGAAATTGTAATTTTTTCGTTCATGTTTTTTGAAATTTCGTTTACCCATCTTAATGCCACACCAAAAACGTCGTCAAGTTGCAGAACTCAGAAAGACAAACAAAATGTGTTGATATGGCATAATGTAGAAATGGAAGGAGCTACAGGAAAAATGAAAATGAATTCCAAGTCGACAAAAGATTAAGTAGGTAAGTACGTAGTACCTATTAAAAGAATTGTAAAATTTTAATTTTTCATTTTATGGCTCCTTCAATTTTTAGATTAGGCCATATGAATACATGAGAAATTTTGTTTGTTCTTCTGAGTCCTACAATTTGACAAAACTTTTCATTGACTATGGCTAAAAATTGAGAAAAAAAAATGCAATTTCGAATCTTTGAAGTGTCGTAATCTCTTCAATTTTGAAAATAGGCTATATATCTGTGAGTATGTGAAGATTTTTGTTGCTTTCAATGAATAATATCACCTCAAAACTTCTTCCCAATCGAAGTTGGGACATCCTGTATAGATCCAATTGGATTCAAACAAACTGAATTGGATGAAATTGGGTAGAGAGAGCTAGTGTGAAACGTAACGAAACGAAGAAATAAATAACAAAACCTCAACTGAGTAAAAAATGAAAATAAAAAATAAAATGAAATGTACTCGTAAGAAAACACAAAACGAAACAAAAAAAAATTGAAATTTTGAAAATACAACAAAATAATGAAATATTTCGTTTTTTTTGCACAAAATTAAAATAAAAATTCAAAAAACTAAAAAATATTTTGGACTTAGCATTCGTAGTTGCTTCAAAAAATTCGAGTTTATTTTGTCATTTCAGCAAGAAAATTGAAATCTGACGAAAAAATTGAGTTTTAAACATAGAATCAAGTTCTGAACAATATTTCTAGTATTTTCAATACCCACGTAGATACGATGGAAAAAACAAAACGAAAAACTATGATTTGAGCAAAATGACGAAACGAAACGAAAATGAAAAAATCGATTGACCATAAAACTTAATTTTTTCTCAATATCAGTTGCCTCGTGTAAAGCTGGGAGGTCTGTTTTCTGTTCACCCGAAAAATCAAAGTCAACACCCAGCCCCCCCCCCCTCTCAAAATTTTTAACACATAAAGACATCATCGAGCATAACAGTGAGAAGATTTTGTAAGCAACCTATTTTGATTAGTCTGACTTGCCTGATCCCCCTGAAGCAAGGAGGACCGTTTGCTATTCACCCGAAAATTCAACACACTCTCTCGAAAATTCTACTACATTCAGGAAGACTAATTCCTGTCCTTCAGAAAAATCAACATTTTCTCAATGTCGGTTCCTCTCGAAAATTTCAATAATTTTCTTTCAACTGAAATAGAATAAAAATAGAGTAGAAGTTTGGAATATGGTCCAGAGTAGTAATATGATTCCCACGCTCCTAATTCTTCGTAATTGAGCGATGCTACAAAGTGGAAGATGCTGGTAAGTAGGTAAGTGTCATTTGTGATAGGAACAAGGTTTCAGGTGACTCCATTTGTTATCATCCAATCACAAAATGATTAAATTGTCTTTTGTAAATATGCAAATTTTTATCCCATGCTCCACAACCATGCTCCGAACTTGTGGGGTAGCATTATGTACCACCCAAAAAATTTTATTTCGATGTAATTTACAGTCATTTTGAGACCTAAAAGGCTAATTTTGGATCATTGGATGCTGAGTTATACAACAAAACAAAAATATAGTCCATATTCCAACTTTTTACCCTATGATTTGCGCAAGGCTGAAATTGCACAAAAAAATTGAAGACGTGAAAACCCACGAAACTATTTTCAAGATCTGGAATTTAATTTGAATTCTCACATCTCCGCAATAATGTTAATCCTGTTCAAATCCCTTATGTAATCAAATAGCCTCTTTAAATCTCAGAATTGGCAAACCTATTAACACTTGTATAGTTCTAATTGCTGTATCGGTAAATTGAAGGCAACGAACTGCTAACGACACACCCTGTATTAATTAGAAATTCTCAAAGAATAATTTCAAGCATCGGTGAAATTTCAGTCTCGTGGTAATGGGTTATTTTACCCAAGGCTTAATTCAAAGTCTATCATTAAATACTCTAAATGATTTTCTTGTTTGAAATTCAAAACTTTGTCGCCACAGAGTAACTTATTAAACATTTTTTTCCAAATAAAGAACGATATCGTATGATACGAGTATACTCGATGTAGGTAATCATACCCATCAACAACGAATACCTAATAAAAAAATCGTCAGCTGTCGACAAAATCCGCATATACCTTGCGCAGATGTACCTACTTATAAATTTTACCTATCTACTCAGCACGTATTTAGTCGACGTTGCAAAAAGATGCTATAAAGTATGCCTAAATCCGTAATAAATTCGATGACATGTCTTGACAAAGAGGAAGCTTGTATTTAATAAAACTCTGCCCAGCAGCTATTGAATAAAGAGCATCGTTATACCATACTCGTACAAGCGAGTTGGAAACATTTCGTGAGTACGTTGGTAATGCGTTCTATGTAACCCTCTTACTTTTTCGACCTTTCATATGTCGTTTAATAACATACGGAAGAGTCTTTTATTAAAAAATCTTATTCGTTGTAATACCAGGTGCGGATGCTGGAGAAATAAAAACGAGTGTATCGTGTTGGCTCTTCAAAGACGAGGTTATTTAGGTGAGCATCTTTTGGCATTGTGGAATCGTCCGAGATACCGATAGATATATATTTTTTTACGGTTAGAATATTTCTTGGAATTTAAAGGTATTTTAAAAACGAGAAAAAATTAATAAAAAGGAAAAGCGACGTTGGGAGGAGAATAAAATACGGAAAAATAACCGATAGAATACTAAAAACCGTCCGATATTGTCGTTTGACTTTCGATCTTGATGCTCGTGTTTTCGAAATAGTGAGATCGGTATTCTTATATTGCTTTTCATCGCTTTGTACTTGTATATACCGAATGTACAAATATATCTGTGTATTTTTTCGAGTGTAAAATAGCACGAGCGCGAGACGAAGAATTTCTCGATGTGTTTCTATATGTATAGGGTGTTCGAATCGTAGACTATATAAAGTCAGCGCACGATAAAGTTGATTTTAGCATGTTCGATTAAAATATAGCTCTCGAGAAAGTTACCTTTTCTTTATGAAAACTATCGTCGAGATAATTTACGGTATAAAAATAACGTATAATTGTTTAAACCAAAGGAAATATTATGGTTGCAATTTGCTTAATTAGAGGACGAAGAAAAAAAGCAGAACGGTATATAATTCTTTAATCAAAGAGAAGAATAAGCTGTTGGAATAAATTAGGCAACTTTTATTGCTACCGGAGCTCGAGAGCGAAGAAGTATTACAAATCAATGTACAAACTTAATTTTTTATTTTCTCACTTCTCTCGCTCGTATTTTCCATTTATTTCTTTTCGTTTTCACCTTATATGTAGTTTACTTCGTGCAAGATTTTTTTTCCAGCAAGGTTTTTCCTATTCTCGTACTCGTTTCGTTTGTATGTCACTTTTTTTTACCCCGGTAATCCTGTCGCTGCGTTGTTTGTTTTACAGCCTTATTTTTTTTCCTTCGCCCATCAAACCAACTTATCTTTCACTGGTTTACTTATTCTCCCCGCGTTTCTATGCCGCGGTTTCTTTAATTTAGGTTTCGTTTGTTCGCCAGTGCGGCTTTGTTCGGGTGTCTGTGTTCATTTATCTTTTGCATCGTCTTCGTCGTCGGTGTTTCTTCTTTTTTTTTTTTTCTTTCGTTCATCATATTATGTGAATCGTTTTTTCCTTATTTTTATTGGATTTCTGAGCTAGGTCGACGTGAAAAGAAAATCTTGGGTGAAATTAACCAAATACACTTTTTTATTTCCAGTCTATCGGAAAGTTGTTCGAGCCACATTAGGGAAATTTTTCATCGTAGTGTGACTGACCTCTGCGTAGAGTTTATGATCGTGACTTTGAAAAAGTTAACAACATTACTGAAATGAAAACGTAGACGGTAGCCCTCCATGAAAGCCAAATGATGAAGTAAATGGCTGTATAGAATTTCACCATTGGTCTCTCTTATAGGATGTTTCTCTCCCAACTTCTACGTGTCATTTATCATTGGTGTGTACAATTTTACTCGCAGGATAGGTATCTTTTACGTTCCGATGCAACTTCCAACCAATAAAAAGATCAAAATGAATGTGCGATTTTGGCCGGTCTCTTATGTGCAAGAATCCCTATTACGAGGCGTTTTCGGTATAGTGCTCCATTCAAATCATCATTTATAGCATACTGCTACGAAGCCCCTTGTTAATTGTGCAGCATCGACCCTAGAAAAGAATCAAATCCCATAGATGCTCGTATAGTAAATTTCAAACTCTTGTTAAATAATGTTAATATCGCCAGAGAATTCGTGATTTATTCTTATTCTATGTCGATATGTGTTTCGAACTTTATATGGATAATACTTTTCGATTAGGGAGTGATCTCTGCAGTAAGGAAGATTTTTCAGAAATTAGTGTTTGGAACTGGAAGGAATTTCTAGTGTACCTATTGAATAAACTTGTGGAAGTTGTGGAAACTGAAACACCTAATGAACTATGAATTTCTGTGGTCTCTTTTCATAAAAATGACTTTTTGAGAAATAAATGAAATACTAGAACAGCAGATATTTTTGAAAGTATAGGAAAAATAAGATGAGAAATAACATTTCAGATTGTACGACCATTCGTCGAAATTTAAACCCCGGTTAATTACTTACAACTAGAAAGATATAAATTTTCGAGGGAGGAAAAGAAAAAAAAAATCAAAATAATGGCTATTTCATCGTGTACATACATTTATCACGAGCAACATATTTTTGGCAACGAAATGAAGTGAACGAGAGCGATAAACGTTCTAGGCTTTATTTGTCAGTATCGAATTCCTTACAAATTACTATTTCCTTTGACGTAAGAGTAATTTTCAGAATACTTGATCAATTACACGTCTCGAAACAGGTGAAAAGAAGGAAAGCAATCAATTGTATTTTTTCTGCGAGCATATTGTATTTTTCTCAAATGGTAGCAGACAGCTGTGGACCGGAACCATATACTCAGGTATTGTGAAAAAATCAAATGACGTGATGAGAGAAGAAGGAAGTAGGTATCCACTAACCAACCATCATAGTTACATGTCTATTCTGAGCAAATGTATCTTTTTTTTTTACATCGTAGAAGAGGTCTGAGCCTTGGTGGATTGTAACCACGCTCTGCTACCATGTGAGAGTATCAGATATCCACGCAAAAAAAATATTCTTTCGGTTTCCTTGACAAATATACTTATTGGTCTCTTATTGAATGCGGTAGCAGAGATTTGCTGATCTGAACCATATGATCTGCTACCATGTAATGAAAAAACTAGTGAAAAAAAGAAGTACTCAAAGTTGATTGTTTCTTTCACAAACATATTTCCTGCACTTTTTTCTCAATTCATAACAGAGGCAAAGAGTTAAATTGAAGTGGTTCGAGTTTTACTTACAGTTTTTGAGTCATTTTGGTTTGGGTATGGATTTGGATTTGGGTTCCTTCAGGTCATGGTTTTCCAATCGTTTTGGTTCGGATTTCGTTCTGGATTACAATTTTTGAATCTTTTCGGTTTGGATTACAGTTCGGGTTATGGTTCACACATTTTCAATTATTATTTTTGCAAGGTGACCAGCAAACACATCTCAGTTTCATCCAAAGTTTGACAGTTTTTGAATTATTTTTTGAATTTTGATTCGAATTTTTCAGTTTTTGTCGTTATGTCTCCAATTTCCAATGCTCTCCGTTTTCAGCACCATAAATTTTGAATGTATTTGATGAAAAGTATAGTTTGGATTACAGTTCAATTCCTTGAGCAGAGATTTGTGGATTGGAACCATGTTCTGCTACCACGTGAGAAAAAGTAAAAAAGGTATAAAAACACAGCAACTCAATCTTCTTGAAATATGGCGAAGATTTTGAAATCCGAATCTAAAGCTGTGCTCCGATATGATTGAATGAGTGAAAAAAAGAAGTTAGTACTCGAAGTTAATTGTATTTCTTTTTTCACTTATTCAATTACTAATGGTAGCAGAGCTTTAGATTCAAATCTCTAAATCTTTGCCATCTTTCAAGAAGATTGAGTTGCTGTTTTGTTTACGCCTTTTTTACTTTTTTTTACATGGTAGCAGAGCATGGTTTTAATTCATAGACCTCCGTTATCAGTTGAGAGAAAAATGAGTCCGGTGTCTAATTAATCAATACTTACCCTACTAGCGGTGATGCAACATAACTAACAAATCCCTGTTTTCCTCAAATAAATCGTTCTTCGCCATTCACTGGATATCACGTGAATATTTTTTGTAGTTTTTAATATGGTCTTAAATTTTGTTGGAGTTGAAAACCTGGTTGAAAATTTCATTTTAATAGATTTTTAATGGTGAAGAACGATTCATTTGAGGAGCATAGGGATTTTTTAATGTTGCAATACTGCTAGTAGGGTAAGTGTTGATTAATTAGATATCGGGTACATGTTTTTCTCAACTGATAACGGAGGTCTGTGAATTAGAACCATGCTCTGCTACCATGTAAGAGAAATCAAATAAGGCCTGAAGAGCGCAGCTCATTTCAGGAACGCAGGGATTTGTTTGTTATGTTGAATCACCGCTAATAAGGTAAGTATTGATAAATTAGACACCGCGCGGGTACACGTTTTTCTCAACTAATAAGTAATAACTGAGGTCTGTGGATTGGAACCATGCTCTGCTACCATGTAAGAAAAATCGAAAAAGATGCAAAGAGAACAGCAACTCAATTGAATTTCTTGTTCAGTAAAATTGTATTCTTTTCACACATTAGCTAAAATTCTAGGGTCAAAACCACGCTCTGCTACCATATAATAAAACCGCAATATTTGTTCATAAAAATACTTAATTTATGGAATAAAATCGTGAGAAAAGTAGAGTATACTTACATAATTTTATTAAAAACTCGTGTAAGAATGGTTGCAATATAAAACCAATGTTGCTTTATAGTATTAAAACTATAAGAATCCATCGAGTTATTTGAACTTTCATAAAGTCGGTAAAATTTCAAATATTCGAATTTTGATACGTTTCTGCTCATTTTATAAGATTATTTTTTGTTTCACAGAAAGCTATTCATTATACGCGAGTACCTGTTTTACATTTTTATTTCGATAAAAGTTTTGCCAAATTGCGACGAAATGAAAGTTCTCGAGGGATTTGGAAGAATTTTTTTCCAAGATATAATTTTTTCTCGACGGTGAATTTTTTAGCCAAGTTTTTTTTCGAGAATTTTATTGAAAGTGATCAACTGTTTATTCTCGAAGCCGTTGATAACGAAATTCTTTTTTTTGAGGAGAAAGGGGTAGTCTTTCTTGGAGTTTGTTTTGTTCAAGGTTAAGGGTGAAATGTCTGGCACACTTGAGATTTTGAAATAGGTGGATAGGTATATGTGAAGCCAAAAACTTTACGTGCACATGTTGCTTGTCTGAAAAATTTGAAAGGACAGCAGTTTTAAACATTTCACAAAATATATGAATTTTCAGATAACTTTTTATATGGATTAAAAAAAGTTTTATGGCAAAATGTCGTATATCTGAAAAATTGGAAATGCCTAAGGCTGAAGGACTTTTCAAAATATGTAAATTTTAGTTTCTTTTTGAAATAATCTTATGTACCCACGTATTTCCAGAATTTTGAATTTTTTTTTAACGAACGTCACATGTAATTTTCCTCGTATCATTTAAACAATCGAGTTGATGATATTTCGCAATGAAATAGGTACCTATCATATTCACTCTAAAAACTCGTCCAACATCCATATTGGATTCCTAGCTATTTACGTATTTATTATCGAAAAATGCAACAAATTCATCCCTTTCGAGTGAAAAATATGACAGAAAAATATTGTACCATTGTTCTTCTTCTCGCGTTTGGTTTCCGGCTTTCGTACGTTATAATTTAATAAAGAACGAGAAGTTATTTTTTATTCATTTTAAAAAGTGTTACTAAAGCAGAAATGTGTTAAAGTTGGACGTTATTTTTAACGAAAAGTTACGAAGTTTTAGAATAAAATCTGTCAGGAAAATTTTAGCCGGAAATTTATGTGTTATTTGGTGTTCTACTTTTAGCCGTAATTTCTCGCTCAAATTTACGTCGTCATAAATTTCGTAGGTACCTTTTCCTTGAAAAATATAATGTATATTTTTAATGCGATATTTTATTAACGAATTTCCTTTTGGTTTAGTTGTTCAGTTGAACGTAATGTGAGGAGAAAAAGTATCTCGTACAGAGGATTCAGCTGTGAAAAAAAAAGATATTTTTATCTCTCCAAAGTACCTATCTACTTATTCATCCTAAAAAATAAGAGTTCTCGGTTTACCGGGTACTTTGAATTTTTTCACGGTGCCTTTAAAGAAAAAAAATCATCGTTTTGTTAGGAAAATTTAATTTCGCGAATCAAATAAACATGCGAAAAATGAAGAATGATTTTTTTAAAGGTGTTTTTTTCTTTTCTAAAACTATGTAGTACCTGCGTAAATTGAATTGTAAAATTCAATTTAATAATCTAACGTGAATTTCCAAGGTACATCGGTAGTCTATATATTTTTCATCTAAGATTAAGTATGTTTATAAATCATGAGAACTTTTTACATTCTCGTTTTGAAAAAAAAAACTACGACACTTGAAAATTTCAGCCAAGAAAAATACTCATTTGAACGTTTCTTCTATTTTTTGCAATTCAATTCGAAATTCTGTTGGTTTATTTTTTTTCCACTTCTCCGGGGAATTACAACGCGAAGAAAATTTATGTTCGAGGTTATAAAATGTGAAAAAATGTTTGAAAATTCGTTAAACGTAAAAAGAGTACCAGGACGCTCGTGTTATGAAATTAAACAACGAAATTATTTTCAATTTTCAATTTTCACAAAAAAAAACTCAATTAGGAAATTCTTAAAGAATTTTTGATCCAGTTCTCTGAACGAGTTATTAATTGATTAGAATTTTTAAATCAACAACCATTTCATTTATTTAAAAAAAAACAAGTACCTATTTCGTGATCGCCTTAATATTCTCATTCGATTTAAAAGAGTCGATTTTTTCTACGCTTTGATATCACTTTTCTTTTCTCATTTTCCTTCTCTGTTAAAAAAAAAGGTGGTGTGCGAGCCTAAACCAACGTGTGTTCATATCCACCCAAGTAAAGTACGAGTATTACATTACCTAACTCATTTATTATTCGAATGCGTGGAAAAATCTCATGAAATCTAGTCCGCCGTTACGATGATAAGAAAAAACAACGTATGGTTATTCGTTGAAGTCATGCGATTTTTATTTTCTTATTTGTAATTCCCAAGTATACCTTTGTTGATGATTTTACGTTCAAGGTCGACGCATATTGTTTCAACTTTGTATAGGTAGATTTATTTACGGAGTTTCCGTTTCTAAAGAGATTTTTCCTGATGGTCGTATCATGATTTGGAACGATGGGAGGTATGAATTGTGCAAAAAATTGTGTTTTGAAAGAAAATAAAATATAAATAGAAGAGAGAAAGGAATTAAAGTATTAAAACCGTCGTGAAGGAGGAAAAAATATTGTGCCAAGGCAGCTGATTTCAGAATTTGTCCTATATACATATAAAAATATCAAATTAGAGAAGAATTAGGCCTTTTTTCGTGGGCATTTATTCGATCCCTGCTGAGTGCTGGTATTGGGAGCTAATTTAATCTTTGTGTTTGTATATTTTCGAGGTTTTGCTCGACTTTGGATGTCTATTCACTTTTTGGACTTGGAAAATTTCAGAGATCATGCTAATTTTTAGACATTTTGTCAGACAAACACTTCGGACTTTTTGGACTTGAAAAATTCTAGAGATCACGTTGACTTTCAGACATTTTGTCAGGCTATTTTAGATTTTCTGGAATTGGAAAATTTTTCAGATTTCAAACGACTTTTTGGAATTGAAAAATTTCAGAAATTCTGATTTTTTCGATTTTGAAAATTTTTATTAAATGGTCGGTTGAGTTTTGAACTTGGAAAAATTTAGATTGTTTCAAAATTCTATTTTTAGACATTTTACGAGACATGATAACATAATGTTCGACTCTCTGAACTTATTAGATAAAGCCAGGCATTGTGTCAGACTGTTTTTATTCAAATTTCGCCAAAAATCAAAATCTCTGTGAAAAAAACTGACCAACTAATTTTTTTCTGTATTTTGATTTTTTTTCAATAACTTCGAGTCCCTTATTGTTCCAGAAAGAGACAATCTGTCTGTTTTCCTAATTTTTAAACATTCTAGGATTGAAATGAAGTCAGTTTGTTTATATTGGGACTTTGGAGTATCTTGTGAAATGTTTTTGGAGTTTTTTTTGAAAAAAAAATCAATTAAGTAGAGTTATGCCTCACAGAAAATATCCTCCTCGCTCAAACCCCCTACCAATCGCCTCATTCACTAAAAACTTCTCTCTAAAAGACATCAAAGTCTACAAATTAGAAATAAATTGGGGAAAAAGTCGTCTACTCGAATCTTCCATGTAAACATCTCGTTCCAGTTATAGGATTCTTAATCGAAAAACACGACTAACGATTTCCTCGATTGGAGAATTCGTCATCGAAGGAATTCAGATTTTAATAATCGCCTTTAATTATCTCGTACGTTTATAAAACTTTGCGATCCGAACCGAGCCAAATATCGAAACTAAATTTATTTAAAGTTTACTTTGTTTTCTTGTTATGTAAAGTTTCGAAATTAATTTCGCGAATATTGAGTTGAAAACTCAATTAAAGTAACTCGCTCACGAAGAGTTTAAAACTTTACGTTTACGTATTAGGAGTTCATCGTGTACGCTAAAATAAGCTGCAATCGCCTGACTGATTACGTTGTAGTGGATTATCGCGGATGCTTTCATTAGATTGTTTATTTACCTATATTTCGTTATGGGTATCGAATATTTTTAGCCCTCGTAGATTGCAAAGCAAGATGCAAACATAAAAGATAGTTTTTATTTGTGTTGGAAAACCCCCAAATCATCGAATGAGTAATACCTCAGGTGACCTATGATAAAAATGAAAAAAGATGTCACAAATACAGAGAGATACCTAGACCTACATATAATCTTTAGAAAATAAACAACCCTTGTGGGAATATTCTGCACAGCAAACATTTGGCGAAGGGGCTTACTCGGTGGAAAAAAATCACCAACGTTTGAACCATGATAAAAGAAACGTAAGCTTGGCCAATGCTTACATACTTGTGAAGATCTTTACATTGTCTAAAAACAACTTCGTTATTTTGCTCGTTTTCTCCAGCAAATTGATCATTTCCACGCAATAGGCTGTTTTGCCAAAAGCACGTAGAGCGAATCACATACCTGGGAATTATCTTAATTCGTTATTCAATATTTAACGTACCGGTATCGTTGGAATATCGACGATGTGCTGGTACCATAAACGAGCCTATATTTACTGATAAATTATGGGGTGAAAGTAACTTCTAACTAAGATACCTACTAAACCTAGGTAAATTGGCGTGTTCGGTGTAAATATTAAAACACCTGCCTTTATTGCCAACCGTAGGCCACAATTTCTACACTTTTGTGTTATATAAACCAAGAGTAGTATTTTGAAAACACTAAACAGAAAGGAACTCGGGTTTTAAAATTTTGACGAGATGAGCTAATCGATAAAAGCGCCCGTTTGTAAATACCTGCGTAGGTAATTTGCACGTGCCAAGATTTTAGCTCTACGTGAAGCCAGAATGAAGATGAAATGTATATTTAGTACTTACAGTATACACCGATGTTTAGGAAACGTGTATCTAGGATTGGATGAAAGTTGGGTTACACTTGATGGAAATTCTTATCAGTGTTCATCTTAGTCTACGTAAAGATGTACTCGGCTTCCGGAGTTATTTCATTTCACGTGAGTACATCTGTGAATTTCGCAGGACACCGGAAATTGAAAATAAATACGCGAACGAAAGAGAAAAAACGCGAATCGTCGAACAATCACGTTATCGATACTAGAGTTAACTTCGAGTATATTTTTTAATGAAAAAAATGATAGAATATTTCGCGAACAAATGGACAATATTGAGCATTAACCGAGTTCACTAAACGGAACGAGAACAACGAAGAAAACGGTGGCGGATCTATAAAAGCTGTACCTCTTCAACCCTATATACGTAATACGGTGAAGTATCCGAACGTGGCGGTAGCGTTGGGAAATAGGGGAGGATAAAACTCCAGCGTCCTAGTTTACATGCGCTGAAATTCGGTATACTCGTAGGGTGACATCGATGGGCTCTCGCAGCGAGTCGACTCGGGTGGGTGATATGGCTGAAGGGATGTCTGGCTGATGGGGGTTCTGCCTCTGACAGATTTAGGCCCACGTAGGCCTGCTTTCTTATCGTTTATTCGGAGCGTCGTTTGTACCTCAAAAATCATTCGCGAAGTACCGGGTGCTCGACAAATTATCTTGACGGACGCGATCGTCTCTTTAATCTTCGATGGGTTTTTAACTTGTTACACGCCAGCTCGTGCTGGTCAATTGGGGCCACAACGCAACGATGAAAATGGCAATGTGTGAAAAGCGTTTACACATTGGTATTTTGCATTGATTTAATCCGATATTCCACTACCTATCGCTGGTGGGAATTGGGTACGTAGGTGGTGGCGAAGTTACCGAAATTTACCAAAGTTTCGTACAACGTTTTCGAGTAATTTAATTATTCGACTAGCGTTAAGTTGCGCCGGCAATCAAAGTTCAATGAAATTATATTAAAATTTAATTGAAACGCGTATACACGCTGGCACGTATTCGTCTCGTAATTCGTATATATCAAGTCGAATGATTAATGAGATTTTATTCTGATATGCCGAGCGAAGCTCCCCTATCTACTTGCCGAGTTGTCGGCTCTCATTTTTTTTCTTCCTCGTCGCGTCGTTCCGTGTTCGTACCTAGTCTACTTCTTCCTTAATTTATAGGATTTGAGAAATTGACTCGATGCGAAGTTTTTTGTTTCCATTAAGTTCACGTTTAGATGGTCAGATTCGCTTGCGAATGGAAAGTTTTGACGCGGATGTGCTCGATGCCAATGAATGAATTTCATTTGCAGAATTTACCAAAAAGTAGTAAAAAATCCATCCATTTTTCCACTCTTGTACGAAAAATTCGAGATTAATGAAATTCTAAGTAACTTTCCTCACGAAGAAAAATTTTTGGGACCTGGGGCGAGATTATTGGTAGAGGTCATCTGAAATTTTCATAAAATGCAAAATACTTGTACGAGTATTATCAGTATTTGTTTTTCGAATTTGAATATTGTTGTAGATCAAAATTTAATTTGAAAATTCTGTGTACCTATCTCGCCTTCGTTCAGATAAGCAGTGGCGTAGCCTAACAATCATTTGAAGGGGGAGGGGAGATTTGGCCCGGAAAAAAAGTGATTTTATGTAATGTTTTCAATGATATCAATTATTTTGTCAAAACATCGACGTCCTCCCCCCCCCCCCCCCCCCAAAGTAATTTCAGCAACTATTTTTCATTAAAAAAGTAACCAACCATAAAAGTTAATTTTTGTGATTTTTTGATAAATATCAGGTATTGATGATTTTTTTGATTATTTGACTTTTTCAAATTTTGATTTGCTTAAAGCTTTTCCAGGTCTTTGAAAAAAACTCTGAGGTCCCTCAAGAGGGTGAGGTGGGACTTGACTTGAAATGTTGGGAAACTTCAAGTTAGATATCAATATGTAGGTATGATTTTTAACCTTTGGTATCCTTTTCTGATGATGTAAATCTGGATTAAAATCCCAAGATGCGTCGGAAAGATGGAAGGAAAGTGGAGAGGGTGCACCAAAAATCAAAATTTTTCGATGTTACTGCGAGTGAGGTATCAATATGTAATGTTTTTTGACCTTTCGAACCCGTTTCTGACACTACTTCACCAAAAAAAGTGAAATTAGTCCAAGGGCTAGGGCTTGAGACAAAAATTTGTGAAAATATCAATTTGAATATCAATGTGTGTCTCTTCTGAAATTTATTTGTGACAAGGAAATTTTGGGCTAAAACTCGAAGGTGTTCCGGAACGATGGAAGGGAGTGTGCCAAAACTCGAAAATTTTCGGCCTTATCGAATAAAGTATCAACAGAGATATTTTTCGTTTTTTTTACCTCTCGAGTACGATTCCTGATGTAATCATTTTGCTAAAAAAAAAAAATCAATACCAACTTGGGAGGCGGAGAGGCTCGGCTGAAAAGTTTGGAAAATTTCCTATTAGTTATCTAGAAGGTTAATGTTTTTCAACCTCTGGAATCCATATCTGGATCAATTTCGACACTCATTCATCTTTTGTGTTTTTTTTTTTCATTGAATAGCATCAAAAACAGAATTGGAAAGTCATATAACGCTGTATATATGTATTTGTATTTAGACTGTGATACCATACCTCGCTCGATTACATTAAAAAATTTTGATTTTTGGTCCTCCTTTCTTCACCTGCCTAGAACCCCATCACCTCGAAAGCTATCTCAGAACTGGATTCTAAAGATGAAAAATAACACTTGTTATCCAATTACAAATTTTTCAAAATTTTTGATTGTGCACCCCCAAGTTTTTTTAATGAAATAATACCAGAAACGAACTCGATAGGTCAAAAACCTACATTTAGATATCTCACTCGAGAGTGTTGAAAAATTTTCAATTCTGGTACCCCATCCCCTCCTTGTGGAACAAAATAATAATTGATAAAAAGTTTTTTGAGATATGACTACCTTATTGACCAGAGTATACGAATTTTAATCCATATCAAAATATGAAAATTTATTGACCAATCTTCCTGTAACTTTTTAATATTTTGAAACCCTCCGAAAGAAATAGATTTCTATCAATTTTTTCAATTTGTTTGAATTTATTTAAGTATCACAATGTGTGGAAATCAACTATAGAGCAACAAAAAATTTGTAATTCCAGCCAATTCCAACCGGAGGGCTTCCGAGTGATTTTTTTATACAGAATGTAATTAATCGTTGCTATTTTAAGAATAGTCGAGCAAAATGTTTGCGAAAGAAAAATAAGCGATATCTAGGTGTAGGTAGTAGGTACTCGTACCTACTTTTAAACATTGACGTCATTTCGCCAGGTGTTTCGCAATTCCTATCTCAATTGCAATAGGTATTGTAAATCATCAAGTTGTTGGCTAAAAATTATCAACCTAACGTCTTAAAGATTATATGTGAAATACGTACTACGTAGGTACCTAAGAATATAAATCGTAGTCTTTGAAATTGAAATTTGGATAAGGGTATGGGAGTAATAAATCTTTTAAAATTTTACGTTCCCGAAAGCAATTATCACAAAAATGAACTGAAAAATATACTGTTCCGAAAGAGTAAAAAAACAATTACGTGTTCATTACCAGCACCAAAGCGAAAATAAAATGAACTTTTCTTATTTTTTCAACATCTTGATTTTGGCAAGCATCCTGGTTGAAGCTGGACCTCAGGGCCTTGGAGCCGGCCCTGACTTAGGTACTGGTAAAATAACCCAAGTAGAACAGAAATAATAGAGTTTTTATGAATTTTCAAATGCAAATAGTTGGAAAACATTTTATCGAATCTAGCACAATATTATCTACTTGAACAATAATTAAGTACAAATAAACCCCATTGATCTTTGATATAAGTATATCTTTATTATAATGAAGTTGATGTAGGATACATTTTACTCTTATCCAGACCCAGTCAACTGAGTAAATGTATCTATAAAATGAATAAAATAGATTCAATGCCAAGCATCGCTTGAATTTTTATTCACACTATACTTATCTACGTACGAAATGGAATTTGATTAAATACGCATTCATTCAAAGAAAATATGACATGATTTTTCCAAAAATTGTTGTTGAAAGTCTGAAAAACATGCGTGAATTTTTCGAAAATCCGTTACAATTTTTTCTTTTGTTTTTTATTTCATAAAAGCATGAAAATTTTCAATTTTCGATCATTTGAGGCCCTAAAATATCTGAATTTCAAACTCAAAATTTCAACTTATTTTTTCAAAATTACGGTTACAAAAAAAATGGAGAGGTGAAAATTGAAATTTTTGCACTACATTTCTTTATTTTTTAAAGGTGAGCAGATAATTACAACTTTTTTCAATTCGTAACAAATCTCACACAGGATAATGAAAGTAGATAGACTACCTAATTTTGATTATTTTTTGTGTAAAAGGGTCTTTCCTGATTAAATAGTGAAATTGGCCCTTGACCCAAATTTCCTCAAAAGTGGTCCCAAATGGTACTCCTGATATAAAAAGTGACCATCGAAATTTTTGCCCCCCTTCCCCACCCCCAGTTGCGAATTATCATCCCATAAATATCACAACTTCAATATGCGAAATCTTTGGAGGGGGTGAGTGAAAAATTCTGAAATTTTCACGAATTGTGAGTAGTACGAGTATGTGGGTATATTTGAGAAAATTAAAAAAAAATCGAATAAAATTTTCAAAATTTTTCGCACTTTGAAATTTTTTAAAATTTACGAAAACAATTTTTTTGAGTGGCGGGTGATATGGCTGAATTTTTTTTCAAAATTTTATTATATCTTTAGGCATGACATATATTTTTTTCAAGGCCTAAAAACGATGGGAATATTCTTTAAAAAATTTAAAACTGAAAAAAAAACAACTCATTTTATATTTTGGCGGGGGAAAAAAATGGTGATTTTTTTCGGGATCCAACACAATAGAAAAATTTTCATCCCGATCGATGCATATTAACCCGTCTCTCAACGACCATTTTGAAAATTGAACGCAACGAGCCCGAGCTCAACATTACTCGACTACGGAACGTGGCAAATCCTGAGCTCGCACTAGTTATGTTCAATTTTCAAAATGGTCGTTGAGAGACGGGTTAATATGCATCGATCGGGATAAAAATATTTCTGCATCATTCTTTCACGGAGTAATATCAAACTAGGGTATTGGGTCCCGAAAAAAGTCAAAAAATGTTTCCCTTCGAGTACCTGAGAAGTAAGTATATAAAATGAGTAGTTTTTTTCAGTTTTGAATTTTTTAACGAATTTTCCCATCGTTTTAAAAAAGGTATGTTTTACTTAAGAATATTACAAAATTTTGAAAAAAATTCAGCCTTAACCCCCCTCCCCCTCCCTCCCTCCCTCCCTCCCAAAAATTTTTTGGGGTATTACTTAAAAATTTCAACGGCCAAAAAAACTGCGAAAATTTTTTTAGATTTTTTGAAAAAAAATTTCGAGTGTGCCCACCATTTGTAAAAATTTCAGAATTTTCCACCCCCTCCCCCCGAAAATATCGCGTATTGAAGGTTCGATATTTAGAGGATGATAATTCGGGAATGGATGGGGGTGAGGGGGTAAAAAATTTCGGTGGTGAGTTTTTACATCAGGGGTAACACTTGGGACCACTATCGAGGAACTTGGGCTCAAGGGCCGATTTCACCATTTTATCGGGGGAGGCCCTTTCAATTTTCCCTTTTGAAAATGACCTGGTGCATTAACTTGACTTCTGTCTACAAAATGCAATAAAAATTTTTTAATTTCATCCACCAGATCTCTCCTGGCTACAAAAAGGGTAAGCGGGAGAATATTTCATCCTCGTCTACACTTTTATGCAGTTTAGTGGAGTAACCTACAATTCCAAAAAATTCTAACATCAGGAGAGCTTGCCAGTGATTTTTTATACACGTATAATCAATCGTTGTCGTTTTAAGAATGGTCGAGGGAAATGTTTGCAAAAGAAAAGTAAGTGATGGTACTTTTAAACATTGACGTCATTTTGTTAAACGTTTTGCAACGCTTGTTTCAATTGCAATATCGTGAATCATCACGCTGTCTGACAAAAGTTATCAAACCAACGCCACAAAAATTATTTGTGAATTGTGAAATACATATAAGAATGTAAAATCATAGCTATTAAAATTGAAATTAGTGATACGTAGGCTATTTTTAAACATTCAAGTCATTTCGCCAGCTCTTTTGCAATTTTCTTTTCTTGCTATACCGTAAACTATCAAGTTGTTTGCCAAGAATTATGAAACCAACTTCACAAAAATTATTTCTCAATTGTGAAATACCTGAGAATGTAAGTCATAGCCCTTTAAACTTTAATTCGGATAAGGCATGAGAGTTATAAATCTTTTGAAATTTTACATCATAGAAAGCAATTATCACCAGAATGAAGAGTATAAATACTCGAGAAATAAACCTCAAAGAATCAGTAACAATACAACTTCGTATTTCAGTGCATTTAATATTATTCATTACGGGTATCTAACCGAAAAGAAAATGGAATTCGCTTATTTCATCAATATCTTGATTTTGGGAGTCACTGCGGTTCTCCAGTTGGCCATGGCCATGGTTGCTGATACTGAAGGTGGTGGCTTAGCAGGCGGGTAAGAAACACATTCAATCGTCAAATATGTAGAACGAAATTTTTAGAGAAGGAACCTATCATTAATATACTCTTATCATGATTTGGTACTGTACAGTGTCGGAAGAGGTGATGGTATTGGAGGTTTTGGAAATGGAGCTCCTGGTGGTAACTTGGGCGATGGTGCAAGTATTAGTATGAGTACATAAATAATCCAAATAGACAGGATGTTAGAATTCTTACGGATTTTCGAATGCAAATAGTTGAAAAAAATTTCATTAAATTAAGCGCAATATTTTCTATTTAAGCATTAGTTACAAAGAAATCATATTCATCAGATCTTTAATATTTAAGTTGATGGTGTAGATTGCTTACATCGAACAATTATAATTTTACGCAATAAGTACCTTACCTAATTAAACTAGCAAATATACGAGGGTCAGTCAAAAAGTAAGTTCCGGTATTTTTTTTCTCAATGTGGCAACACTGTAGCGAGTTATCAAACACTGTAAAATGTTG